>JAULKK010283783.1:0-24319 GCA_032355705.1 Rubia peregrina
CTTTGTTAGTTAACTTGTCTTTAAATTGTTAACTTAGAAAAACCAAACCAAAAACCCCCCTCTTCATCTGCTTTTATATATGTATATCCATATATCTAGCGTAGTATTTACCATTTTATGAGCAAACGCTTGAGAATATATCCTGTCTCTGTGGATGATCTCGACTTGCCACTAGGTAATTAGTTGTAGGTAGTAAGCAATAAGGGCTTAAAAATTACATCTTTAAGAGGTACGGTGACGACCTCCCAGTTACGAAGTTTGCTAAGGGAGACGGTTCACTCCTAGAAAAATGCCAGGCCAATGAGGAGAAAAGTGCCGCTATGATGGTCTCTCTTGAAGAAGTTGAAGAGTGTGCACGAACTGCTGAGGAGTGTACATTGGCCATTGAGGAGGAAACCAATAAGCTTTGTTTCGAGTTGGAGGAGATGTGATCTAATGGTCCTACTTCATCTAGGTATTCTCAAGTCCTTGTTGATCGGCTGGTTAAAATGAAGCATTTCTTCCATTTATTTGAGGAAATTTCTACCTCAGCTCGCAACGTTGGCTACTGCGAAGCTCTAGTCGAACTGCGAGAACTGAATCTGACTTTGAAGGATAAGAAGTTTCCTCCACTGGCTAGGTATGAGGTAGTATTGGAGCAACATAAGGTTGTGCTTAATGATGGTTTCATTGGTAGAATTATTTTGGTGGTCATCTTTATGCCTTGCCATCAAACCTCACTAGTCTTCCTTCTTTGCCCTCTGTGACTGAGCTAGAGAAGTGTGAAGTTGATTATTTTGAAGATCTTCCTTTCGTTTCTTGTGATCCTAAGCCCTCTTCTAATCCTGAGGCCAAGTGAACATTGAGACTTCCGTTCAGCATGCGAACAAGAAGGATTCTATCCTCGTTGTCCATCATTCATCTTCTTCTCCCTATAATGTTAGTTGATCTTAGTATTATGGATTTTGAGACTGTTTTTATTTATAATTCGTATTGTGATGTATGTCTACACTGTATGTACTATTTTGGATATGAATTTGACATCGCCCTTCTAATTTTTCAATTTCTCATTGTATTTATTTATATGCAGGGTTTTGATATTTTGGTTGACCATAGGTTTTTGAACTCCTTGACTATTTGGGATGTAATGTTTGTTTTCATCATCGCCCTGGGTTTTTCTCTCCTTGTTCATATTTCCCCATTAGGCCGGTTAAAGCTACTGAGTCTCTATCCAATGAATATCTTGATTTGATTTCTACTGACCATTTTTCTCCTAGAGAATCTATTTCGTTATGTCTTGGCTTGAAAACTCCTACTTTATCATCATCTCCATCTTCTTATACGGCTTGCCCTTGTTGCAAGTTTATACCTGAAGGTTATAGTATTGAATCTTTAGACAAGGATATCATTTGTAGCTTAGTCGATCTTGAATCTTTCGGCATATACATGCGTTCGCTCAATCATTCTAGTCGCGTTCAGGAATGGGCGCTACAATTAGGTATTTATCTTAAGTATATGCTACTTAGTATCAACGATGTGGAACTTGGTTGGAAGAAGACTCTAAATGACACACTAGACTCTGTTCATGAGTTGATTTTTTTTGTGTCAAACAGAACAATCATATTTAGCAACAACAGTTGAGTATGGTTAAAATGATTGGTCAACAAGAAAAGGCTAAGAATTTTGCTGCAAGAAAGGCTCACGAAGCTAATCAAAAGACCTTTATTGTTGACAAGAAGTGTACCTGCATTGACGATTTATTGGATCGGTTGATGAAAAAATAGGATGAGTGTGATCATCTTTCTTCTTCCTCGGCTGGGTGGCAAAGTAGGTTTGATGAACTTTTTACTGTAAATACTCAGCAACCTAGCGAGAATGGCCATCTTCGTGCTAAGTGTAATCATCTTGATTCATGTGTGCATCAACTTGAACAATCTTGTGTTAATTACAAATATAAGCTTGAGGTCATTCCGTTATCATCTCGTGGTTCCACTGGTCATGAAGATCTGACTGTGGATATTAGTGGGCATAAAATTAATATTTTTGAGTCTGTTAGGTCAAATATTCATTGTCTAGAGGATGAAGTACGCAATTTGGAGGCTACAAACAAAAAAATATCAAAACACTGTTGACGTTATAAGTATGCATCTTGACCGCGAGGAATTTGGCCCTACAACTGATTTGAAGGAATATTATGCAAAATATCCTGATCCTATGGAAAGAAGGGGTCAAACATGACATCCTTCTTATTTGTACATGAAATGGCGATACGAACACATTATTTCTGAGGAATGGAAGGCTGAAGAATCTTGTCGTTGTGGCGGTTCTTCATCTTCTGAATCATCTAGCGCATCAAGGCATAGTTAGTTTTTCCTTTTACTTGATGAACTAGTTTGCTTTTACAAAAAATTTAAGTACTACTCTTATGTTATATTGTTTCATCTTTTGGAATCTGATTCGTTTGTTGTTGCCTAATATAAAATGTTATACTTTGTGCGTTTGCACTTGTGTGTTCTTATTTCTATTTCCAAATTCTATTTCTTTCATAATTGAGGCCATAGACATGTATGGTGCAAAGCTGCAAGGTCTATTGTTTGATTTGGTCGCTATTTGCGTAGGCTCATTTACCTTTTTTCAAGATCTATAGCTTGCAAAATGAAGAGTTTGCAAGATTTTCTTGTATATTCACCTCTAGTACATTTGTACTCGTCATTTTTGCAGTAAAATCTGCTAAGGTTTGCGCCTTTATTGCTGTTCGTGGATGAAATCGGATCTCGCACTACCCTAATTCAAGAGCCTATTTGGTCATTCTACAGGATGATTCAGGCTTGCTTAAAATATTATTGATTGGTAGTCTGTATGCACGACAATGCTACGACTCTGGAAATAAGTTTGCAATCTCCTTGCCGAATATACCAAAGCTAGAGTTGGCCTTTTAATTGTAAAGTGTGCCTTCTTCGCACTTTGTAGTATTCTACTAATGTAGTATACTGGTACTTTCTTTTGGCCTTCTTGGCGCACCAAGACTTAACTTATTGCATTTGTTGAAATCTCCAGGTACAGATATATGGTTTCTCCCAGGATTGGTGACTTCAGTGTTGGCAATGCTTGAAGCCGTTTCTTCAATGACTCATACGCTTTCTGACTTTCATCGTTCAAACTGAACTTTTTAGCCTTTTAAAGAATTTCAAAGAGCGGGAAGTGTTTTTCCGCCGCTTTTGAAACAAATCTGCTAAGCGATGACATGGATTCCATTAATATATGTGCTTCCTTGACTGTTCAGAGTTGTGGAAGGTCAACTATTGCTTGTATTTTTTCTAGGTTAGCCTCAATCCCTTTGGAGGAAACTTTGCATACGAAGAATTTTCTCGCGTCTACTCCAACTATGAATTTCTTGGGATTAAGCTTTATACAAATCGCACTCAGCATATCCAAAGTTTCTTTCAACTTTTGCACTAAGTGGTCTATCTTTTTTGCTTTTGATAACCATGTTGTCAACATATGCTTTGAGATTTTACCCTATTTGATTGTGAATTGCGGTGTTGACTACTCTCTGATATATTTCTCCTGCATTTTTAAAGCCAAACAACATCTATACATAGAAAAATACTCTAAATCTTGTTATGAAGTCCATCTTTTCTGCATCTTCTGGATTCATGAGTATTTGGTGATAGCCTTTATATGCATCCAACATTTCTAGAAACTCATACCCTAATTTCGCTTCCACTAACTGGTCAATTTTAGGCAGAGGATAACAGTTTTTTAGGCATGCATTTTTTAGATCGGTAAAATTATGCACATCATCCATCTTACATTTGTCTTCTTTACCATCACCGGGTTCACTAACCACTTTGGGTAGATTACCTATTTTAAGATACCAGCCTGAAGCAATGCTCTAACTTCCTATTCGATTGCCTTCTACCTGTCACTTTCAAAGCTCCGTTGCTTTTGCTTGACTGGCTTGATCGAATTGCTAATGTTCAGGGAATGGTAGCAATGCTTGGGTTGACTCCTCCCATGTTGTGTACAATCCACACAAATGTATCTTTGTAACTTTGCAAGGTTTCTATGACCTTTTGTTTCACCTCGGTTGGAAGTTACTTTCCTATATTGATACACTTAGAAGTGTCTTCGTCATCCAACATAACGACTTCAGTTTCTCCCAGCTCCATATGAGGCTCTGTTTTCCCAAGCATGCCATTTTGTGAGATAGTGTTAACCATTTTTGTTTGCTCCACACTTCTTTCTGCTTTCATTGCAATGCCCATGCACTGTCTGGCTGTTTTCTAGTTTCCCCTTACTGTTATGATTCTTGCTGGAGTTGGAAATTTCATCAGTAAGTGATATGGGAACCATATTGCCTTTGCTCTATGCATCAAGGGTCTATCGATAACGGAATTAAATGAACTTGGTTCATCCATGACAATGAAGTCACACATGATACAATTTTTATCATTTTCATGTATGGTAACTGGAAACTAGATGTTACCTAAATATGTCTCCGTTCTCCTGTAAATCCTACAGGAGATGATGTAGACTTCTTTAGATCAGTTCACTTGAATCCCATCATATCAAAGCAATCAATGAATAGGATTTTGATTGGGTTCCCATCATCCACAAACACTCTATGAACCATGGAATTTTCAATCCTAGCTTTAATGACCATTGGGTCATTATGAGGTGAAGCGTTGGGAGATGCATCTTCTTTGCTAAATGTGATTGTGTCATCTGAATGAAATCTCTTATCAGCAGGGTCTTGGGGTGGAGAATACCTAGCCTTAGCTTTCTAAGAATTACTAGACGGAGACTCAGTTGATTTATGTATCGATAGAATTACTTTTTGTGGGACCTCACTTGCCAAATCTTCTTCTTAATCCACCGTTATTGTCTTCTTCTGATTCTTTTTTTGTGTATTCATTATGTCTTGATTTTTTCCATGGGGTTCCCTGTTTTGTTGGCTTCGTTGTACCGGTTTCCACCATTTCTTTCTTGTACTAGCTTAGATAGATATTTATCAAATTCTCCTTTATTTACCTTCTCAAATCTCTGCAATATTCGATATCATGCACATGGTCCTTGTAGAAGTCACAATAGTAGTCTCTGGATCTCTTGTCTGGTGGTGTCATCATTGTGCTGGTTCGCGAAACAACTCTGTTTGCTTGTCAAATTTATTTTTACTACTTTGTCAAAGTAGTTTGTTGAAATGTTACAATTTCCACTCCAGATTCTCTTCCTTTGAATGGATATTCCATTTACCTTCCTTTACAAAGACTCTCTGTGTATCCTCCATTACTCTCTTTTCACCTCTTTCTCGTTCTATCTTTCAGTTGTTCGCTTCTTCAGTCCGGACATACTCTTCGATCATTTTATGCAATTCCCTTGGGTTTTCAAGTATGTTTTTATGTAAGCTCCTTGTAAAATTTTCCTAATCGCATGACAAAGATTAGAATGACATATTGCGAACTTGCAAACTTTCAGTTACAAACCTATTGTGGTAATCTGCGAGACTTATGTCACTTCGTTGGGCTATATTGTTTAGGTCTACTATTGTTTTGGTAAACTTTTACTTCTGATAGAAGCGTCCCAAAAACAAGTCTGACAATTGTGCCCATGACCTAATACTTCCATTTGGTACGTCTTCGTACCATGTGATTCCCGGTAAGAATATAGGTATGGCCTTGCAAACCAATCAATTTTCGTATCGCCAAATCGCATATTGTTGTGATAAGAATGTAGGGATTCCTTAGGATCTGTTGTCCCATCATATATTTTATCATGCAAAGGTAGTTTGAAATGCTTTGGCATATTGAAATCGCAAAGATGCGGTGCAAGTGGTGACTTATTTGGATAATTGTCTACTACTATATCCTTAAACTTTTCCTCATAATTAAGGCTCTCATGCCTTTGACTTTCTTTTTTACTTATTTTTGGGGACTTCAATTTAATAGTAGCTAAGAACTGAATGTGCATATGCTCTCTGTTAGCTTATAAGAAAGTTGTGAAAGCTCTTCTCTCCTCTTCTTGATTTGAGTTAGGAAATTCCGCTTCTTCATCATCTTTCGTATTTTCCTTGATATGCTCTTGCTCTCTGTTAGGAACATGTTCTTGATCTTGATTGGGATGCATACTCCTATTGCGCCCAACTGTTCGTTCTTGTGTATTGTGATTCTGGCTTCTTTAACTTCTTGTGAATACCATTGCCAGCCTTAAAAGGAATGAAGGAATCCTTTTTTTCTTAAAAAACAAATCTTCTCGTCCCCACAGACGACACTAATGATTTGATATTCCCAATCAGGTTGAGCAGCTGATATTCACCGTGTAACACCTTGATCCTACAAAACAAGTCCCAGAAGTGATTTCGGGGAAAGGGCTCCGACGATCAAGTCAGTAAAAATTAATGTTTCTTAGTTTAGACTCACTTACCTCATTCATTGTTGCCCTCCTTGTATTTATAGATGTCCACATCGTGTGATATAACACACACACACACACACATATATATATATATATATAGAATTGTATGTCTTAAATGTGAATATAAGTTAGGAAATAATCATGTTATGCAAATACCCCCAAGGCGAGTAAATCATATATATCTTAATCTTGTTTTATTTTCATGCTAGTTGTAGTTAATTATCTCAACCCCCCCCTCGGCGATTATGTTTGCTATTCCTAACAGACACTTGGGGTGACACCAGAGGGTGAACTTAGTGATGCTATCTCTCAAACCCCTTTATCCCTCTAGACGACACCTGAATTTGCCACTGTCTACCTGAGTAAGAACATGGGCTACAATATAAATTTTCATCTTTGGTTTTCAGGATCTAAGTTTTGTAACGATGCTTGGGTTCTCACCAACACCCACTTGTAATCACATGCACTGATATTTTTGTACCAAGTATTAAAAACTGGTACTGAAGATGTAATATGCACTGGAATTAGTGAAAATAGAGAAAATAACGACGCATGAAAGACAATTGACACCAGTGGAGAGAGGATTAAAGGCTGTTTTACCGGACAAAAAATGACACAGTTTAGCTATCTTCTTTGGCTTCACCTTTAATCATAACTTATATCCAGGTTCTAAAAAAAGCTGGCAGAAACTGAACCTTGAAGCAAAAAATACAGCTCGCTCACGCTCAAATCATCAACAGAGAAACAAGGTGGACCGATGTGATACATTAATAGAAAATGCTTTGGAAATTGAAAAACTCAAAGCTCAAACCTCAAATCATCCAAAGAGTTTACAAAAACATTTAAAATCTGAAACCCTTATACAAAAATTAATCTCCAAATTCGGACAGGATTGAGGCATACAGTGGTGAAGGCATTGTGACAAAGCAGAGTGAGGCAATGGAGGGTGACGGGGTTGAGGAGACGATGGGGGCGTATGGGCTTCACAACAAAGGTGGTAGTGCACGGTGGAGATGCGGTTGAGAAGAGGTGACGATAGATCGAAGGGATGGAGGCATTTGACGGTTAAAGATGCGGGTGACAAAGGCTTAAGTTCAATAGTGAAGGCGTTCAAAGATGAAGGAGGCATAAGTTTGATGGTGAAAGAGGTGGATGAATGAGGCCCCTTTTGTCTTGTGTTTTTTTAGAGAAGAAGTATAAGGGTTGAAAACCCTTAAATATTTTTCTTACATGGTGGGCCAATAAACCCAACAAAGGCATCTTATTAAAAGCGATCCTACAATAGAACCGCCTTTAACAGATGTCCATGAAAGGTGGTTCCTTAAGAACTAACTTTAATCATTTTCATACATCCTTTAAAATGAAGGGGAGCCTTGGGAGAGTAGTTCCAAGCTTGGAACCTTCTCATAGAGGCAGTTCCTCAAAAAAATTAAGAAATCGCCTTTGATTATTGCCTTTAATACATGCTTCTACACTAATGTGAGCAATGGCTGGTAAAAAGTAGTGTACACAACTGGTGCTATGCACCAGTGGCTGAGATTGGATTTGAAAATTTGATTTTTTTGTGCACCAGTTAATGATGTATGGGTAACAACCAGTGTTGATTATAAATAAAAAAATTAACTTTGCACTGGTGGGATGGACAACGAACTAGTGCTAGAGGTGCATTAAATGTTTAGCTAGCCACCTTTTTTGCCAGGTAAAACCTTGAGTGTTTGGTGGTTTGAGTTTATTAATGGTTTTTTTGGGAGGAAGAAGGCATTGAAAGTACATCAACGAAGACCATAAAAGTTAATATTTTTAAAATTAAGTTTTGTATGATTGATGGATTGTGTTTGAAACAGTTTAGAGGAATATTTAATTTGTGGATAGGATCATGTGAATGTGCCTTTAATTAAATGCATGGAATTAGTTATTTTGGTGGAATTCTCGATGTATTTGATATCATGTTTATGATTGTGATTTTGTAGGATATGTTGTTAATGTATTAATTTGGTATTGTGTGTTATGGTTTGTAAGTGTATTGATGTAGTTACTTGATCTTGATTGAAATGAGTTATAGCACAAAAGTGCACATTGTGTTGAATCTATTAATTTATTAAGATGCGTCATGCCATAGTGAGGCATAAACACATGTATGTCATTGTTAGTAGGGTTGCTTTGTGGCTATGAGTTTATGTATGCTTTATGTTGGGAGAAGTGAATTCTATGCCCTTGTTGTGATTGCAAAACTCGAACTCATACCAGTGATAAGAACTTGTTTAAAATTCATTTGTACAAGAGAGGATTCTAGAAAGATTATTCATGGTGAAAAAAACCCTCCAGAAGTAGTAGTTAGTAGTACACACTACAAGAAACAGGACATTTCACATCGGTTGTACAATACTTTTTATAGCGGTTTTTACTACCAAAAAAATTGAGGTAAATACTGAGGTAGTAAAATGTCCACTTTCGATCGATGTTGATAACTACAACAAGGCAGACAATGTGAGACCATTGCTGTAATTTTGTTCAGGCCGACCTCGGTCATAGTGTGAGCAACATCCCAATAACATTCATCTAACGTCGTGCCATGTTGGGTAGTCATGTCGTGTGCATGCTAACGTGGAACTGTGAACAATATTGCATCGTTTTGAGATGCCGATTCGCACACAATCTACCCTCGCCAGTTTCTACTATGTTGGTTACGCATCGTCATGGTATCGCCTTCTTTGACGTCGCTCATTAATTGGAAAGACATCTATTCTCTTAAAATATTATATTATTTTGTATTCGATGACATAAACAATTGTTCGTCGTTGATCGTTTCATGATATTTAATATTCGATGAATCGTGTAATGATTAAACGTCATATAGTAATTAGTTGTTATTCAATTAATATGAAATGGAAACACATGATAGAACCCACACTATAATCTAGGGGTTTTCAAATTTCCCGACCTGATCCGACCTGTTTTGACCCCAGCCATTTGGGTCGGTTCGGGTCAGAATTTGACCCATATCGACCTGTTTTGACCTATTTGTATTTTTGTCCCATTTTTTGAGAAAACAATATTGAAAATTATTTTAGTTTAATTCAACATATCCACCATTAATTTACTTCATCGGAAAGTTTAACATTCTTGAAAAAATAGATAATTATAAAAATAAAAATAATTTATTTAAACTACTATTAATTATAAATAATATATTAATTAAAAGATGAAATATGTATTCATAATTATATATATAATTTTTTATAAAATTATATATTTTAATTGAAATAACAAATAGTATTTTAACTAGGTAGAAGGAAAATAATTTTCTTATTAGTTGAATAATTTATACTTACATGAAATATAACATTCGTATTTAAAATTATATAAAAACAATCATCATTTTATAGAATAAATTATTTTAAAAATTATAATGATTTGGTTCAATTTTGTGTCCCTGTCCGACTCGACCCGAACTATAGGAATATTGATCCAACTCGACCCATTTGACCCTAAATTTTGGGTCAATTTGGACTGGGGCACTTGATCCACCCTGACCCGCGGGTCAACATGAACACCCCTACTTCTATCACATATATTAAAAATATATGATGCAAATTATTAAAATACACAACCTTCATATGAAATTAAAAATATTACTGGTTTTGAAACTCCATTGTCATTGTACAACATTAACACTGTCAAGGAAAATAATGAAATGACAAATCCATTCATCTACATCCTGAAATTTCGTTGATAACTCTCTTTGTCCTGTTACAACCAATCCACAACAAACAAAATTTGTGTTAGAAATGGCCATGGGCAGTCTCTAGATGAAATACACACAATATAGTCATACGTATACGATAATAATCTCAACCGGAAAATCTGCATTGGTGTGATGTTATTCATTTTGGAGTTGACTTCCCAATAGCTGATGTGCAGAGCGACGTTAGACAATCATAGTTTTTTCAAGCAAAATCGACATTTTTGCTTAGAATGAACCCTAATTTATGACAAAACTTCTCATTATTTGTACAATACATTAATTCCACAAAATCTACACTAGCCGTAGATAACATGTAGCACAAACATGAAAATATTAAACATTTCTTAGACATGTGCGATGTCGGTTGTTCTTCGATTACATATCGCAAGGGCTGATTGATTGAGACCGACGGCGCACCGACAAAGTGCGATCTTAAAAAAAATGTAATTATTGTCCACAATCAGCCCTAATCTAAGCCTTTTTTTCTCAGTACTTATAAACATGGAATTATTTTTGACAACATAAACACTATACACTAGATAACATGTAACACAATCATCATATGTCATGAAAATATTCAATTTTTGTTCCATAAAAAAACAACAATAACAAATTCGCTAATAAAATTACAAAATGAACATGGAATTGATGGAAACAACTTCAATTAATTTTTACCCATAAATGCTCTATCCTCTAGTACTTGTGAATGTTTGAGAGGAGCAATTTGATTGAGCACTTGAATTGTTGTAATGGTGTGAATGAAAAGAATTTTGGGAGTGTGTTTTTGTGGAAGTGTTTTGGAGATGTGAAATGAGTATAGTTAAATAATAATAATGATATGAAATAGGGATTGGGGTAAATTTTAGTTCAGTTTTTTGTTTAAATTTTGATTCCCGCTATAATTTTCAATGTAACCGATGTTGGTAGCAGGTCGGTTCCAATTTTGATTAAAGCTTAGTGCTTGCTATGTCGCATGTTCAGGCCATAGCGTAATTTCCCAGTGTTGTCAAATACTCTCTGTGAAGATTTTGGGCCTTTTGATTGACCAGTTGATGCCCGAATCAAAACAACATGGTCGTGACAATGTTAATTATATAGGTGTATCTCCAATTTTGTATTCCAACTTCTCTCACTTTCTTGGAGTGCAAAAGTAAAAAGTTCACCGATTGCGCCAAAATCGAATCTGATCAAACCAGAATAGACCTTTCTCATTCCCAGTCAAACTTATAATCCTCGATGGTGTTAAAGAATCTAGCTTTCTTCCGCAGAGAAGCTCACATTTTCTTCCTATTAACCTTTGAATACTTATAATTAATCATCTACAATTTACTCCAGACCACATACTAGCACTTTTCTGAAATATATGGACGGAATTTTAGTATCTTTCTATTTCGTAAAAAAACCAAGAATATATAATTTCATATGATTCTATGTGGTGGAAATTATCCTTTTCATAAAGCCCATCGCAAGGATATTAATGGAATACTAATAAAAATGATCATACACTACCTCCTCATACGTCCCTTTAGATGGTACGCATAATCTCCACATCAAACATTTGTTCTTATGTTAGGGTGCAGAGTTCTGATGCATAGGATACATTCAAGGAAGTTTGAGCCATACCGTAATTATCGAAAAGTGTTGTCAAATAATCCTTGTGAAGATTTTGGGCCTTTCGATTGGCCCATTGATTCCCAAACCGGAACAACATGGTCGTGAAAATGTGAATTAAATACATGTATCTCCAATTTCGGATTCCAACTTCTCGCACTTTCTTCGAGGGAGCTAAATGCTAAAAGTAAAAAGTTCATCGGTTGGCCAAAGTCAATTTCGATCGAACCGGACGTTAATAAAGTTTCATGAACATTTTTATAAATCAATATGTATTTTCTAGTATACTATTAATTGTTACGAAAGTGATTTTTATTCTTTTTGGTCATACACAAGCTCATTTGTTATGCTAGTAGGCTGAAACTATTTGGCCCATATTCAGGTAAGCCGATGTCGGTCGTAGTTCGATAAACTATCAGCTAGATCGACAGCATGTGCGACATTGCACATGTTGGGGCAGAATTCACAAGTTCAAAATGACGTCATTCCAAAATGTCTATATATATGAAGCCCACATCAGAATCAGTTCAAACTTTAAATTCCAAGTTTCCCTCAAATTCCAATAGTTCGCCACCCCTTCATCTCTTCTCTTGTCAATGGTATGGTTTTTTGATTCTTCCAACTCCTTCCTTTTATAATTATTTTCGTGAAATTTTTGTATCTATGGTTTGTCAATGTGTTTTTTTGGTATGTGTATGTTTTTTAGTTCGTGTAGATTTGTTATAGTGTGAGCTTTCCTTTCATGTCAACCTAGGTACTATGTTTTGGTATGATTTTGGACGATTTTATGTCATTTTCATTTTCCAAATGAATATTTCAGGGGTTTCTTCGGTTTGAATTGTAGCAATTAGGTTTAAGTGCGACGTCGCTCGCCTATCGGTTGACATTCGTTTCATCCGATGGTCGACCGACATCATTTATTCATAATTCTACTAGTATCTTTGTTGAATGAGACGTCACATGTGTGTCGGTTTACCTATCCGTCTTGGCAACAGATTACCGACCTCACATATATACATTTGTAATCATGATTTTTTGCCTCAAACTTTTGAATACGAACTCAGTTGTCTGTCAGTAACATGTTAAGTCTAAAGGACTCATGTGTGACGTCGGGCATACTAGTCGGTTATGCTACTATTACGTGTATGTACGGCGCTTGGGTGACGTCGCACTCATCCAGTTTCAAGGCTTTTTTCATTTTCTTCTAAAAATCAAGAGTAATGGCTGGAGAATGATCCTCCAATTGTTCCTTTTTTTCTAGGTCAGCGACTTGTTTTACATATATATATATATATATTCATCTATATATAAGCTACATTTATTTTATGTGGTTATTTATATATATTCACAATTGATGACCTATAATAATTTATTATTTTTCTACAGTTCAAAGTAAAATGGAGCACCACCCCAAAGCCTCTCACTTTTGATCTTGAACCCTATGCGATGTGTCCTGATAACCCCAGATTCAGCTGCATTCTGAAGTAGCAAAACTTTGAGACTAGCCCCACTTTGTTAAGGCCTAGCAAGCTAAATGCATGTAATTATATGATTTTCAAATAATATTATTTGTATTTAACTTCATATATATAAAAACTATATTTTAGTTGTTTGTGATTCAATACATCTCGAGGGACATGGTACCACTCCTACCAAATGACAAGACCCTAATTATGCTAATGTGCTACGGAAGAGAGTGACACATGAACTACTCGGGGAACATGAATACCAAGGCCCTGTCCCCAAAGGGTTTTTCTGGCTTCCTTGCCGACAACTGCCTATGCATTGGGGATACCTTGTTCGTGGAGATCATAGAAGGTGCAAGACCTATTGTTTTCTAGATCATCATAACCAGAGCTTCTTGATTTTATTACAATATGTGTTATGTCGGAACAAAAAACAATTCTATTAGAATCTATAGACTATGTCTGTAACGATATTTTATGGTTACTGGATTTTGAATAATTTAAGTACCGTGTTTGAACAATAACTGATTGTATAATCTCTGCATAATTTTAAAAATCAATTTCAACTGTACCATTCAAAACCATTTCCTACACTTATTTTAAAATCTATTGAAAATTACTTTCGTAGACCTAATTTAATCATTTTCAAACAAGTTTAACTCTAAATGTTTTTAGAGTGTAACATAAAACCGACTTCGATCGTCCATCGCATGATATGTCGGTAAAAATGACATAAGATGTGAAGCTAGCCATTCTCATAAATCAACACATGTGACATCACATGCCATTCAGTAACAACATTTATTTCGTTTTTACAACCTTTTACTTTGGTTAAAAGATAGTTGAGGTTAAAAATCTATTAATTACTCCAGTTTTTTTACGAAGTAAAAAAACTTTTTTACTTTGAAAAAAATTAACTAATGTAAAAGAACGTTTCACCTCGGTTATTTTCCATAAACCAAATAACCAAAGTAAAAAATGCGAAGTAAAATGTCCATTTTCTTGTACTGTGCTGATCTTACCCGGCCAGTGGTGGAACAACATCAGCGAGTGTGGATTTGGGGGAGGGGGATTTGAGCACCTTTTAGCAGGGTACTATCGTCTTTTCCTATTTTTTTCCTAATTTTTGATTTTTTAAAGGAGTTAAATGGTCATTTTAAAAATAATCTGGTCATAATTTAATTGTCAGAGTTATATTGGTACTTTTGACCAAAACCTCGGGTTAAATTTGCACTTTCAAATTTTACAAGGTAATATTGGCACTTTCGACCAAAGAATATGATTAAAAACTCACTTTTCTCAAAAAAAAAACAATGTCTTACACTTAATTTCACTTTTAACACACATTAATTCACTAACATTAGTAAATTCAAACTATATCCATACTGCACCTAAAATCTGATCTGCCTAAGCAATTAAACCCACCCAGCACCGCCAAAACCACCCTCCAACTACCCAAATTTACCATCCTCGGCCTTGATCATATCTCTTCCAAAGCCACTTGTCCAGATTCTTCATTCTGATCCATTTCCACGAAGAAACTCTTTACTTCCCTCTTCAGCCAAACCGCAAACGAAACCCTAGTTTTAGGTTTTCCTCCCCGGCAGCGATCCATTAAACCGACGGAAACCACCACTGAGTATGAATGGGCGGTACTTCCCCATGTGAACTCTTCTTTTGTGAGTCTTAAACTTGTTTACTGTAAATAGAAGTAGTGTGCACGTGTGTGGTGCACTTGTGTGTGTGAACGTGAGTTATAGGTTGCATAAGACTCGGACAAACCGTTGAGAACGTGCGATTTGTTGGAAGAGTAGTGGGGTTGTAATCTGTAACTGAATAAAAGCCAAAGCATGAGTTGCTGAGGCTTAGAACAATTAATTCAGAAAATACCAAAAACAAAGGCAATTCGTTTACCGAAAAATCTCTCTGTGTGTGTCTTGTTGTTCTTCTGGTCAAGTACAAGTTATTCTTGTGTGTGTGCAGAATTCTTTGTGGTTTTGTCCAACATCTTTCTCCTACAAATACCATCTCCTAACTCCCAATAACCTTCGATTTGACTCAGATTTTAGAGGCCCTGAGCTTGAAATCGAAGATCCTAAGCTCGATTTGACAGATTCCAAACCCATTGAGGAATGAGATGAGTTCATCGACGACTTTTCCATAAACGTTGTTTGTGTGCCAGATTTGGAAGCGTCGGCGGCCGTTCGTGAACTTACTCCAGCATTTAGGGCTTTTCTTCGGAGTCCTTTTGCTCGTTCATCTCCCCACGGCGATGATGTACCGTTTGAGCCGCCGGTGGCAACGCAACAAAAGCTCCTATGGGGGGGATAAGTGGTTGCATGGCATCCTCTGCTACTTGAACCGATCTTCTGCATTCCTCGGTGGCACCGCCGGTCAGATCCGGTTGGGTTTGAGCGGAACGAGGGTTTCGACAGACTCCGGCGGTGGGTTGCCTGATTACAAAACCCTACTCGTCTTCCTCCGCCTAAGAGCAACTCCAATGGTTTCCTCTATCTTTCAATTGCTACAGTAGTTTTTTACAGTTGCTAAAGTGTATTTACTCCAATGGTTTACTCTATATTTTCCTTTAAAAAGAATATTGCTTCATTTTTCTTCATAAAATCAATTTTTTTAAAATATTTATTATATCATAAACTTATCTCAATTATATTTTAGCTCAAAATTTTAACTTACTAATCCATAAAAAAATTAAAATACATATTTTTTATTGATAAAACTCTTAAAATTAAAGATACAACACTTCAAAATATAAAACACATTAACATGATATTTTATAATTTAGAAAAATAATATTGAGATTACATTAACATAGTATTTTATAATTTATATGCTTTTTATTATTACAACATAATTTTCAAGTACATTTTATAGATTAGTGGAAAATTCATACACTAATTTTATACATAAATTATTTTCTCAATACAATTTCACAAATAATAATATCTTCAAAATATTTTTATTAAATTAATATTGTTAATGAATTTAGACGTAAATAAATTCGAGTGATGGATCATCAAATTTGAATAAATAATATTTAAAATGAATATATTTTAATAATAAAATGATCAATGCATAAATTTTTTTCTAACAAAGAATAATGAAAAATTATAATTCATTGAAATAAAATATTTTAGAAAATAAAGTAAAATATTAAAAATAATAAAATGGAAGAAAATGGAAGAAAATAAAAAAACAAATTCATAAAAAAAACAATTCAAAAACAAAACAAATTGAAAAACAAAAAGGAAATTAAAAAAATAAAAATACCCTACCGTTTTGGCTACAGTACCGCACCATATATAGCGGGTACTTTAACAGCGCCAAAAATCATATGGCATTACTGTGTGTTGTTGGAGCCAATGTTTTTGGCTTTTAGCGCTCCAAACGCAAAGATTGCGTAGCGTAAGAGTTGCTCTAAGAAATGGTAATGATCTCTTCTGACCTTGTATTTGTTTATTTTTATTTTTTCTTGAATGATAAAATTTCCAGAAAAAAATTCCCGCTTTGTTATGTTTTATGGGTTTTCAGTGTAAGGAGCCATTCCCTTAAATTGCTTATTTACATTTTTTAAATTCAAAATTTGAGAACTTTGACCGTAAATAAAAATTAATGAATAAAAAGTTAATATATCACGTAAAATTTTGTTAGATTTTTCTCAAAATCTATTTTTAAATTTCAAATTTTTATGCGGCATTATTGTTGGTAACTAGAGATATTTATCGCTAAACATGATCATTGAAAACCGTGAAAAAGTAAATGAGCAATTTATAGTGGGACGGAGGGAGTAATTTTCATGCAGTGCCATGTGCTTTCATAATTTTACTGAAACCCTTGTTACTTTTATTGATTTAATCATGTTATTTTAGTTTATTAATTGCTGTTTTTTTAGAAAGAGTTCGTCCCTTGAAAGACGGTTTTCCATAACTTATGGAAAGACCAAGGTTTAAACTGTAAATTTAAAGAAATTAAAATAAAATTTTTGGGTTGTATTAATCGGGTCATAAACTTGTCATTCCTACATGTTGCATAATAAAATTTTAATATTACAATTAAAACCTTTTACCTTTCTATAATTCCAATTCAACTCCGTCTTTCTATAGGAATATGGAAAGATGATTTTTTTTTCAAGACTTTGCCTTTTCAAAAGAGGAGAAATAAAAAATAATGGCTTGGGATAAATGTAAAATAATCACCCCCAGATGCAGGTTATCCGGTGCAGCATATTCCCTAAGTACATCTTAATCCTTAGACCAGATTTAAGTAATAATTACAATAAATTAATTAGCACCACTGTCTACAGATCATGTCCTTTTATTTTTACATTGTTAAACAAGTGTGTGGTGCCACTACAACACAAAACACATATTAGGATGCTAAAAAGTGTTTCAATAGATCTCTATTGGGGCGCTTCCATTCATATAACGCTTCTAAAATGTTCCCTTATTGCGAGTCCCTATTCAACTTGGGTCGCTATATCAAGCGAGTCTATGAACAAGATATAAGGTTGTTTTTATGTGTCCTATAAATATTATGTCGCTTTTTAATGTCATAATTACATATGTATTGAGGCGCTTAATTTATAAGTGTCCTAACATACACCTATTAGGACACTTTAAATGTTCCAATAATTTTAATATTGAGTCGCTTTGTAATGCCCTAATTATATAAATATTGGGACACTTTTAATATGTGTCACACAGTATTAGGACATATAATTTAATAAGCGTCCCAATATGCATTTCATAGGACACTTTATATAAAAGCGTCCCTATATAAGTGTTCTAATAAGTTTTTTTTTGTTGTAGTGTGCACTCCCGAAACAACAACTTTGATTATATGTGTTGCACTCACTAATAAACTGCAGTTTGTTCTCCTTGTCTGATCGCAGAGTAGTATGGTTTCATAAATCCGAAGATCCAACAAAAATACAGGCGGTAAATAGACTGGAGGGATGAATATGAAAGCAAGAAAATATAGGCATGGGATTAGGGGATGAATATGAAATAAAGAAACCCCTTACTTCTGCTAAAAGTTTCAATAATCCGAGTCCCCGAGTAATAATAAACAACGAAAGAGGCGGCGTTCCGTATTCAATAATTGTAGGATCTAGCTTCAATGGGGAAGTGATTCCAACGGCTTCCCCACACATGACGTCAGTGATTTCATTGTTGAAGTATTCACGCAACAGATGAGTTAGACGTGCCAGTGGCGGAACCTGACTAATATACTAGGAGAGGAGAGTTAGTAATTTTTTTTATTAATTCTGTACACTTCTTCCGGTTCACTGGCAATGACATTGTTTGACTACAATTTTTCCGGGAGAATGTTTGACAACATATAAATTTAGTTGCATACAATAATAGATATAATGTGAAATATTTTTAAATTAGCTGTAATATGTAGTTTCTAAAACATAAAATTTATGGTGCATTATTTTATGCAACTAAACTAAACGGTGGTCCAACATACGTAAAGTTCATTTCATATTTTAGTAGAACAATGGTATATATGTTTGTGTTTATGTTATGCACCCGTTTTTTCCCTTCTTGCACGAGATGAAGGTTTGATTGTCGTTAGAGCTACAATCTCTGACCCGAACCGAGAATCCGACCCGTACTAATATGACATAATCAATCTGAAATTCAATCTGATCCGAGAAATATTGATCTGAACCCAACCTGACACGACCGCACTCAACCCGATTCTGACCTAAGAAATATTGACCTGTACCCGAACCCGACACGACCGAATTCAACCCAAAATTCGAATATGACCCGATAATTTGGACCCGAACTTGAGATCAACCCAAACCCGAACCTAATTCAACCCAATTAATTAACTATATAATCCTATATGTAATTAATTCAAAATATGTGTAGTTATAAAAAGTCAATTATCATTTAATATAGAACCAAGTCAACTTTGTTATGAGCGAACTAATAAATTCTTTAGACATACTTCTTAGGAAAAAATGGGGTTTTTATATATTATGAGTTTACAGATATAATTACTAGTACACAAAGTCAACTCGTAACAAATATGAATGCACTAATAAATGCACACGATTAAATTTATAAATCTAATGAATAATGATCAAATAAAGAGAGATGTCTAATAAAAATTATGGGCTTGAATTAGTAATTATAGAGAGTCGACTAAATATTTATTTTAAAAATCAGTTTGAAAAGTATTGTAAAAGTAATATTTAATAAATTATCATAAATTCTTGTTACAGACCGAGTAACTGTTAGATGAGAGTATTTATAATTAGTGGGTGTGGGACTAATAAGAATATTTGATTTTTAATTTCATTCAGTGAGATTTATATAATTATGATAATTTTTAAAATGATCTCAACATATTAATAATTATTTTTAAATAATTTGAATGAAATATTATAAAATAATCATTTTTATTGAATTTAATATACTACAATTTCTAACTAAACTAATTATTTTATTTCATTACTCATATGGTTTTCCATAGATGACTAAAATTCAAAATTGTAAATAAAATTCTTTATGTTCAATTAAAATGTAAGACACAAAATGTACATAAAGTAATCTTGATAATAAAGATTAATAATACCGCGCAACGCGCGGTGGGACTCTATTAGTTTTTTTATTTGAACATTTAGAATAAAAATATTTATTACGACACAAAAATGCACTAAAGTATTTTAAAAGCTGAATTGAATTCAATGAATACTCAAAACTGCCATTCAACTAAGACAGTAGGCACAAACGTGCCTCTAACATAGTTAAGGAAAATTACGCTATGACCCAAAAAAATTTCATGACATTATCCTTCTCCAAAATACACAATTTTTTAATACATGCGTAAATATTGAAATTGAAAATAAACATTTTTTGGTGAAGTGTTGGAAAGCATTAGTACATGTTCTAGAGTAACTTAAAGTTGATTATTTAGAAGTAAGGAAGGTAAATTGAAAAGGATTACAGATACGTTCTTGTGACCAATTATTGATTAATATTCCAATACGGAGTTGAAAAATACAACGGGGATGTATAGGGTATAATCACGTTCGATCTGATTTCAATTTGGAGTTATGAGTAAAGTTTTTACTTTTTGAACTTAGGTCCCTCCAAGAAAGTTGGAATTGTCAAATCTTGAAATTGGTGATACCAAAATACAATTCAATAATATACTATTGCAACCTTTTGATTTGGGCATGTATGAGTGAACATAAGGGCCTTGAAAGTTAATATTGAATACTTCTACACAATCTTGAAAAATTACATTGTGGCCCAAAATTGTGTTACCCCATTATCCGTTGCTCAAAAATACATTATTATTTTTATTCTTGCATAAATATAGAAATATTAAATAGATTAATTTTTTGTTAAAATGTTGGAAAGCGCTAATACATGTTGTAGAGTAATTTAAAGTTGATTAATTAGAAGTAAGAAAGGGGAATCGAAAATGACTACATATATGTTCTTATGCTCGATTGTTGATAAATATTCAGTTACGTACTAGGAAAATACAATGGGGGTGTATAATGTATCATCACTTTCGAGCGAATTTCAATTTGGAGTTACGAGTAAAGTTTTTACTTTTCGCACTTAGGTCCCTCCAAGATAGTTAGAGTTGTCGAATCATAAAATTGACGACATCAAAATGAAATCCAATAATATACGATTGCAACTTTGAAATTTGAGCATGTATGGGTGAACATAAGGGTCTCGAAAGTCAACGTTGATTACTTCTATAGTTTTGAAAAATTACAATGTGGCCAAAACTTGTGTTTTGGTAAAATTACAATGAGTAAAATTACAACGTTAATTACATTGCTCCAAAATACATAATTTTTGTTATTGTTTCCTAAATACAAAATATTAAATATTTTTTTGGTGAAATGTTGAGAATTTTTCTATGTATCGAGCACTGGTATGACTATCGGTGCCATTGGTCAACATATCGGTGCCTATACAATTATAATGCAACTGCGTGGGGCTGCTTCAAAGTATTTTTTAAAATTTTAAATTAAATGAAATCCTAGCACCAGTATAGGTGCTAGATATTTTTGCCACCACAAATTTAACTGCAAAAATTACTGTTCCAATCTGCAAAATATTTAACTGCAAAAATTAATATTATTGTCATTCAGCCAAAATCGGTGTTGAAAATATTAAATTCAGGCATTTTTTCTTAATAGGCACCGGTATCTAGCACCCGTATTGTGTGAACCGGTGCTGAATTTATTCATAGGCACCAGTATTTTGTTTCATTTACCAGATTACCGGTGCCTATGAAATTCCTACAACCGATATTGCTCTCCCAATAATGACATACCGTGCATATACACCTGTTTTCCAGTAAGGTATAACTAGAAGCTACAAGTTTCAATGAAACAAAACCTGATAATATTGCAGTTCTAACAATAATATTATCGAACCATAAGCTAAACCAACCCAAATTTAATCGGGTAGCATAATAACCCAATTTAAAAGAACCAACCCAAAATATATTTGAATCCAATGTGAAACATTATAAAAAATAACTGACATGATCAAGCCCGAACCAAACTTTAGTAGAAAAATTACACGATAGTAACCCGATCCGATCCAACCTGACAATATTCTGACCCGACCCGACCTAATATGAGTATACAAATTACATGACAGTAACCCCGACACGATATAACTTGACCCGAAATGATATCACCCGAGGAAAAACTGACACATTTTCAACTCGACACGACATTAACCAGTCCCAACCCGACAAATGAAATCAACATGTTTTACCCAACCTGTTTCAACACGACATGTTTCCAACCTAACATGAACCAACATGATAACCCGAATTGACACCTCTAATTGTCGTTCATTATTTTTTTGTATAACGTGGTTGGAAGAACGTTTTCAAGGTTGCAAATGAAAACTTCATTCATCAATAAGTATCATTGGAATGATTTTTGATTGTTCAATGGCATGATGAGAAAAATAAAGTTTCAAACTTTATTGATAGATACATACAATGCAAAAATCCAGATGCATTGTACAAAAAATGAGTGGTAAGTATGCATGTGTTAGATTTCAATATTGAATTCAATATTAGCCAAAAAATTTAATAGTGTGGGAATATATTTTGGCAACTTAGATTCTATTCTTCTATTTTAATCCTCTTCAGGTTGATTACTTTGTAGGAAACAATCCAAACAATTGCTTTGAAAGCCCAGAAAAGCTACAACATCAGAGCATGATAAAGCGATAATTTCACTTTTTATGGAAGGTGAACAAAAGAAGAGAGGTGTGAAATTAATAAGGGATATGAGGAAATTATTATTGATTGAGAGAGCTTAGTGGTTGTCGTTGGCGCTTGATCAACATTATGAAGTCAAATTGGGTTCGAAATGCAATGATCTCGACCAATTATTATTACTACACATCACAAAAGGAGAAGAAGTGGTTGAGATAACAAAAGAGAGGAAGATAATGATTGTGATAGATACTATTGTATGAAGAAATTGCCCCCATTTGTAATGGTTTGCTTCTAATTAACCACTAGTTATGTAGTCAAATAAATGTACTACAATGTAGGAGTTTTCAAAAATGATTATACTATTATTGGATTGTTTAATATGATTGAAATTGGATTAAAATGGTTACATTATTTTGTGAAGTTGAATTTTCTGGTTAGATTTCTGATATCGTGAGCTATGGAATGTAACTGATATGTTTATGTCTGATCAATCTTCCACCATAGGAAGCAAAAACGGTTCCATTTTTTAAGTGTTAATAATTCCATCCTTAAAAGAGTGAAACCCGAAAGTATGGAAGATTTTGGAAGCTATGGAATGTAACTCATAGGTTCACGCACGATGGTTTTTATGATATCAGAACCAGATATGGTTCCATTTTTTTGAATTAGTTTACAACTCCATCCTTAAAAGAATGAAACACAAATTGATGGACGTTTTTGGAAGCTAAGGAATGTAATTTCTCTATTCATCACCGATTGAGCTTCCAAAATCCAAAGAGAGTGTGAATTATATTGTATTAAAGCAAATTCTCTAGAAATTCAAGAAGATGGATTCCTACAAAGTCTTAAGGACGAACTATCAAATTGAACGACAAAATATTATTTAGGCTCGAAAGACAGTGTTTGGAAGAGACTATCCACAACCAGATGACAAGGCATTGTTATAAAATCAACAACAATCTAGAAATTCAAATCAAATGGGAATTCCCAGAATTTGCTTCTTGGTTAGCCATCTCTGCAAGCTTAGTTACCCTCAAAATCTTCTTTGTTTCATAAGCCTTCTTCCTCAATTGTTTTGTCTTCTTTACCATTGCCTTCATTTTTTTGTGCATGTTGTACATGAATGATATGTCCTCCTCCTAGGCCCGACCCAAGGCTGAGGCAAGTGAGTACCTTGCCTCAGGCCCCTAAATATCTAATTAAAGAAAGGCACCAAATTAATTTAGGTATCCATTATATATAAAAGAAAAATTTACCCAACAAAAAATCCATACGCCACCCAAAAATCTACCCCAACACATGACAAAGACCTTCTTCCTTCCTTCTAAATCAAACCCAGTACCACACCAGGAACAAAGATAAAAAACAGAATAAGAGCTCAACCAAGAAAATCAGAGCGTGTCCAAAATTTAAGAATTAAGACGGGCTTTCAATCAAAATTGAGGTTCAATATTTTCCTTCTAAATTTCATTTCTACTTTTATTGAATAATTTCAAGTTGGTGTGATATTTTTTATTATATATTCTAATGTTTTGTTTAGGGTTAAATTGGTGGTTCATTCTTTGAATGTTGCTGAATTTGGTGAATTTTTAGGCTTTATTATTGAAATTCGTTCATTTTATTTAGGATTATATTAATGTGAAATGTTTGGTTTAGGCTTATATTCGTTATTTTAATTCGTTCATTCATTCATTTCATTCTAAGCAAAAAGAAAAGAATGAGAGAATCTGAGAATGTTGGATTTTTTCCCATTATTTGGGAAGCACATTTTTATTCTAATATAGGCTTTAAGTTGTACTCACTTTATATATCTTTTTGATGAAGTAAATATGAATTTTTTGCTAGTTGTTACATGGAA
>JAULKK010283807.1:0-14036 GCA_032355705.1 Rubia peregrina
GTAGCTTAGTGTTGGTTACATAGAAGTAAGGAAGAGAAATCTGAAAGGATTCCGGATATGTTCTTGTGGCCGATTGATGGTAAATATTCCGTTACGGATTTGGAAACTAAAATGGGAGTGTATGGGGAAGCACCACGTTCGAACGGATTTCAATTTTGAGTTGCAAGTAAAGTTTTTACTTTTTGCTCAAAAATATAATTTAGCTGAGAGCGGTTGCGCCCAACTGCGGGCAGCAGCGCACATCTCATGAAATTTTCGATAAAATTTTTAAATTTTGGGCAAAGTTTTTGAAATTTTTGGCGGGAAGATTGAATTTTAAAAACACAGGCACCGGTTTTTTAACTTTGGCACCGGTTTTTGAAAACCGGTGCTAAATTTTGGAGAATTTTTTATTCTTTTGCGGGAAATTGAATTTTAAAAATGTTGGCTCCGGTTTTTTTAACATAGGCACAGGTTTTTGAAAACTGGTTCTAAATTTTGGTGAATTTTTTGAATTTTTTTTTTGCGAGATGATTGAATTTTGAAAATGTTGGCACCGATTTTTTAACATAGGCACCGGTTTTTGAAAGCTAGTGCCAAATTTTGGCGATTTTTTTAAAATTTTTGGCGGGAAGATTGAATTTTTAAAATGTTGGCACCGGTTTTTTTAAAATAGGCACCGATTTTTGAAAATCGGTGCTTAATTTTGGTGATTTTATTTTAATTTTTGGCGGGAAGATTGAATTTTAAAAATTTTAGCACAAGTTTTTTGAAAACCAGTGCAAAAAAGTAGAACCGGTTTTCAAAACACTGGTGCTAAAAAAATCGGCCACCTATTTTTTTAATCTCTAGCACCGGTGTTAAAAAATCGGTGCCAATTTTAGATATAAAAAAACTGGTGCTCAAATAAATTTTTAGCACCAATTTTTCACACAAGCACCGGTTAACCGGTGCTAAATTAGCACCGGTTTTCAAAAAACTGTTGCCTATGTTTAAAACTGGTGCTAAAGGGGGGGTTTATGTGGTAGTGAGGGAGGAGGAGAGCTAGGGTAGGGGTTCCACAAGAGCCGACTTTTGAAGTTCAGAAGACCGTAGTTATAGCGGAGGACAATCGCACCCTTAGGGAGTTGATGACTCTTAACTTGGAGAATTAACCCTATGTATTGTCTTCCCACCATTGCCACTGAATGTGACTTGTGAGCTTAAGAGCGACATGATCTAATATTTTCCAACTTTCCATGGGATGTCGGTGAAGACCAAAACAAGCATTTGTCGAAATTTCATTCAGTGTCCACCAATATGAAGCCGCCGAGAGTTTCAGAAGAAGACTACAACTTGAAATCCTTTCCTTCCTCAATGCAGGATGCATCCAAGGATTGGCTATATTTTCTTTCACCTAGATGCATCACTTCTTGGATGGACATGAAGTGGAGGTTCATTGAAAATTACTTTATGGCTTCCAAGTCTGCAATTCTTAAGAAACAATTTTCCAACATATCCTAATTGAAAAAGGAATCCCTTTACGAGTATTAGGAGAGGTTTAAAAGGTTGTTGGCAAGCTTTCCTTATCATCCATTTAAGGACGACGAATTGGTGTATTATTTCTTCGAAGGGATTTGTAATGAAGACATGATGATGGTGAACATTGCATGCAATGATTCCATACACAACAAGAGTCTGAGGGATGCAATGGCATTGTTTGAAGAAATGGCCAACGGAACAAGGCAATTTGGCACTAGATCCCAAGTGAAGACATTGGATGAGCTGTCTCAATCTCCCAAATTGGAAGAGCAAGTTCAAGAACTTGCCTTGATGATGAAGGAATTTATGAAGGGTAGAGTCAACCAAGTCAAGGTTTATAGCATATGTAACCTTGATCATCCTACCGACATTTTTCCACAAGTGGTGAAAGATTTTGAAGACTTAAAAGCATTGGATTTCAATAGTGGAAATAGGCAACAATTAGCTATGGAAAAAAACAAGAGTTTCAAGGGAACCAATGAAGAGATAGACAAGAACCCTACGCAAATACATTCAATCCTCGGTACCACAACCACCCTAACTTCCGTTGGCACAAGGAGGAAACTCAAGGGTACAACCGAGGTGACAACCTTAACCTCAACTCTACCCAAGGGGAGAAGGGACATCCAATAATAACGCAGTTTTATACAAGTTGGATCGGAAGGATATCTTGGATTCTATAGATCAATAGGAAGATAAACACGATGTGTTGACAGAGCAAACAAGGAGAGAAATTAAGGATCTTGGCACTAGAGCATTTTTGAGTATCAAGAATGTCAAAGTCCAAGTCGACCAACTTGCCACCTCAGTGAGTCGACTTGAGGCTAAGGAATCCGGCAAGCTCCCTTCCCAACCTGAGATTAATCCAAGAAATGTGAGTGCATTGAAGCTAAAAAGTAGGAAGGAGGTGCGAGAGGCTGGAATTTTTTTTACATTAGGATGATTTGATTGTGGAAGGAAACAAGACTAACTTTGAACAGAAAGAGATGGTTGTTGAAGATGAGCCTTCTAAATATCTCTCCACCACTGAGGTGAGGATGATCCCTCCACGGCCTTTTCCAAGTGCACTTAGGGGAAGACCAAAGGTGGAAACCAATGAGGCACACATTCGTAAAATCTTCGAGAAGGTTTAGGTTAGTATTCCAATTTTGGATTTCATTGAGCAAGTTCCTTCTTATGCTAAATTCTTGAACTAAGAAAAGGAAAAACCAATTAGGATGGTAGAACAATTGAAGATAGGGAGAGTGGTTATTCTAAATCATAGAAACTTGCCTTAGAAATGTGATGACCCTGAGATGTTTTCAATTCCTATCTCCTTAGGTGAAAAATTGGTGGAAAATGCTTTGATCGACTTAGGAGAATCTATTAATGTGATCCCTTTTATTCCTTATGAAAACCTAGACATATCTGAGTTTAAGGAAACTAGGGTAATTTTCCAATTAGCTGATCAATCCCAAGCTAGCCCTCGAGGTTTAGTTAATGATGTAATGGTTTGAGTAGGAAATTTAGTGTTTCCGGCGGACTTGAATTTCCTTGACGTAGTACATGATGGTTGTGCGCCCTCAATTTTATTGGGAAGGCTTTTTCTGAAAATGCCAAGGACTAAGATAGATATTCATTTCGGGACACTAACCCTAGAGGATAACATTGATAAGGTGGGATTTGAAATTGATAAGTCTAAGCATGATTCACCTATTTCCTCTCTTATGTGCAATGGAAAACATTGTGTGATGAGCTTGCTCAAGTTGAAAATCCTTGCATGATTAATGATAATGAATGCTTGGATGATATCCTTGATATTTATGAGAATGATGAGCGAAATCAAACTTTGAGCTTCAATTGTGATGATCATGTTGATGAGACTTATGTTATGCATGACGTTAGTGATGACATTTCTATTGTGAATTGTTTCTCTATGACCACTAATATGTAGTGGTTAAAGGAGAGTGGCGATGATGTAAAACCTCCTCGACCACCTCCTAAACTCAAGGACTTTGCTAAGGAATCAACATTGGTTATGGAATATGATTTCGATGGTGATGGGGTATTTCCCAATATATAGACCTTACATGTTCTATCTTACTTAAATGAACCTTGTGATGATACAATTTTTGATAAGCAAGTTTCTTCTAGTGTGATTAAATATCATTTGCTTTCGACTTCTAACACTAAAGTGCGGCAGGAAGGAAGCAATTTAAGGAATTAACAAGTCCAAAACCCCTTCATTTTTTCCAAAATCAACAAAAGTGTATCTACTGTTGTGAAAGATGGATGTGTGTGGTGCATTTCTCCCAAGGTAAAGTGCAAACTACAGGTAATGTGGTGTCAATGATGGTGATTCTGGTAACGCATCAAACCATTTTTTTTTGTTTTCTAAAATGCATGAAATGATAATTCATGAGGATGACACTAAAGAAATGCTGTTTTTATTTTTTGCATTAGTTGCTTTTGAAAATTTCTTGTGAATCTTTGGGAATTTGTTTGATTTTTGGGGGCATTTTTAGGGATAGATTTTGGCTAGAACCGTGCCACTCTCGGTTTTCGTGTTTTTGGATGCAAGGATTTTGTGACAAATGTTGGAAAGTGAAGAGATGGCAAGCCTCGTGCTAGGGCATGCTATCACAATCATGACCAGACAATTCCAGTATAAGGTCTATGGTGTGGCACGAGGCTGGTGACACAGAGCCTAAGGCCCAGCTCGAGGCATAAGTCTCGACACGAGCCCATCCTATGGAATCTCACGCAACGCCTTAAGCCACCCAATAAAATCCCTTTAACCTCTTATAAAATCTCGTGTTGTTCATCCATCTTCTTAATATCTCTTCTTCATCCGCCATACCACTTGAGCCAACCTTCTTCTTCTTTCAAAAATATATTTTTCACCATATCTCCCTCAATTCTTGTCTGAATCACATTAAATTTGTCTTAAAACCTTCATTTTCCCAAAACCTACAAAGCCCAGTGGTTATTTCTCCCAAAACCATATTTTCATATTTTTGTTTGGCCCACATTCAAGCTTTCTCCCAAAAACTTGAATTTTGATTCATTCCGGGTGTTAAGGATTGCTACAACTAGGTTCAAGAGGAGTCCCACACTCTCCCAACGCACAAATCCACAAAAATATAGCTCTGATCTTCACCAAGGCACTCGGCCGATTCATAAGTAGGAGATATTGTGGATTTTTGAACTTTTGGTATTTGCATGTTTATGACATCTTGAAAATGGGGGCTTTGTTGTGATTGTTGAAATCTTGTGGTAGATTTTTTGAGTTTGGGGCAGTTAGATGATAATTTTTGGATATTATTGTTATTGGTGCTTTTTGTTGTGTTGTATTGTTCATCATTCCATGTAGACAGAAGGGTGAGCCTAGTGAGTCATTTATAGGGTTGACTACACTTCTTCCAGAGCAGCGGGCATGGTGGGACTGTCTTGTTAGACGCCCATCCTAGAGACTAAGTTTCTAGATGAGAGGACTATCAAAGACCTAAAACCCTACAAACTTGTCGAGACACTCCTAAGGAGGATTGGGCTCAATGAGTTCACTACAGTGTCAGCCCCTACCTACCAGCTGCTCAGTCTCTATCCAAGGAATATCTTGAGTTTCTTTCTACTGATCGTTTTTCTGCATTGGAATCTTTTCCATTATGTCTTGGATGGTACATTCCTACTTCTTCATCATCTTCATCTCCTTTTGTGGCTTGCCCTTATAGTAAGTTTCTACCCAATGGTTATAGTATTGAATCTCTGGAAAAGGATATCATTCGTAGCTTAGCCTATTTTGAATCTATCAGCGTCTACATGCATTCGCTCAGTCTTCCTACCCACATCTAGGAATGGGTGCTATCGTTAGGTATTTGTCTTATGTATATGCTACTAGTATCAACAAACTGGAGCTTGGATGGAAGAAAACTACAAAGAAATCACAAGATTGTATTCAAGAGCCTAAATTGTGCGAACTACAAGATCTATTGTTGCTTTTGTCGCTATTTTTGTAGGCATATCTACCTTTATGCAAGATCTATGGCTTGCAGAGTTAAGGTTGCGAAGTTGCAAGATCTATAACTTGTAAAATCGAGAGCTTGTATTGAGCAAACTGCAAGATCTATCACTTGCTTTTGTTGATGTTTTCGACTTCGCTATTCTTATTTGACAACTTTGTAGCTTGTAGCGACTACAAGACATGATGTTTGAATTTTTATTTTCTTTTGCGATATGCTTGGCTACTTTTCGTTATTATAATTTTTTCATAAAATATAAGTAAAGAATATAAAGACTGATTTTTCCCAAAAGATGTTTTTTGGTATTTATAATGTACGGTTGTGATGATATCTCCTTCAAAACAAAACAAATATGCAAACACCGTCAATGATCATATCATGGCTCCTATACAACTGAATTTTCCATATCTTTCTCAAAGATCTAAACATAGAACTTTCTTAGGTTGATCACATGCCATGTGTTAGGGACGCTGCTGTCATCCAATCTGTCTAACTCGTTGCAGTTGTATCGGTACGCTGTTGTTATCTTGTACGGGTGTTCTCACTTTGGGCTTAATTTCCCTTTTTCTTCTACCAAGCTTGCTTCATTATTCTACAACATGAGATCGCCAATTCAAAATTGGGTCTTTTTACTTTCTCATTATATGCTCTGGCAATCTTCTCTTTGTACCTTGTCTCTGCGATTGTTGCCCGTTGTCTTTTCTCCTCAATTTTGTCTAAATCCAATTTCATCATTTGAGGATTATTGTCCTCGTTGTATTTAGGTGCCCTATTGTTTTGGTAAACTTCTGGTTCTGATAGTAGCGCCCCCAAAAACTACTCTAACAACTGTGCCTAAGAACTAATACTTCCATTCGGTAAGTCTTTGTACCACGTAATCATTTTCCTGGATAAGAAGATAAGGAAAACCTTACAAATTAATTCAATTTCGGTGTCACAAAATCGCATATTGTTGTGATAGGAATGTAGGAATTCCTTGGGGTCTGTTATCCCATCAAAGATTTTAACATGCCAAGGTAACTTGAAATCCTTTAGCATCTTGAAATTGTGAAGATGCGGTGCCAATGGTGACTTGTCTACATCATCGTCTGCCGTTATATCCCTTAACTCTTCTTCGTAATTAAGGCCCTCATGCCTTTGACTTGAGTTTTCACTTATTTTCGGGGATTTCGGTTTGATAGTGGCTAAGAACTGATTGTACAGATGTTCTCTGTTGGCCTCTATGAAAGCCGCGAAATCTCTCCTCTACTTTTCTTAATTTGTCTTAGGAGATTCCTCTTCTTCTTCGTCATCCTTCGTATCTTCTTTGCTTCACTCTTACTCTTTACTGGGAATGTGTTCTTGATCTTGACTAGGATACATGTTTTTATTGCGCCCAGCTGTTCATTCTTGTGTAAGGTGATTCTGACTTCTTTCACTTCTGGTGAACACCATTGTTTACTCTGAAGGGAATGAAGTACTTTAAAAGGAAGAAAAAAATCTTCTGGTATTCCTGATCAAGCCAAATAGCTTATATTCACCGTGCATCACCTTGTGCAAAACAAATTCCGGAAGTGATCAAGGGGAAAACACTTCGACGATCAAGTTAGTGCTCTCCTTCAAAGAATTGGTATTTCTCAATCTAGTTTCACTTACCTTAGTCGGTGTTGATGTTCTTGTATTTATAGAGGATTATAGTCATGACTCCACATTGTCAGAATTTCCAATCATGGGCTACATTGTGGTCCGTATAAACTCGATTCGTGCCTTGGTTCATTCTTGAGAATAAAGCTACACGAACATCATGTCTTACAATATCTTGTCCTAACACCGATCTGTCCATATCGCTTAGTGTATTTCCCGATCTAAGTACCCCTGTATCAATGGGAACCCGAGGTACCTCTGTGCCAAACATCCCTCTATAAAACCCAAAAAACAATTCACCTTTCCTGCCATTAGATGTAACATTTCTATCATCACCAACAAGAATGGTTGGAATGCTTCCACCTCTTCTATCAGCTACCAAACCATGAAAGTAGCTTGTCCCTTTATCCTCCATGGTGACAAAGTTTATTTTCCCATTCTGTGAGAGGAAACTAGATTCCGCCGTGTATAAGAGGAGAGCTCGGCATTTCTGTCTTCTCAATTCTTGGATCTCCAGAGTCGATGAATTCAATGTGTCTAGGCTCCTAAGAGCATCACCATACTCTTTGTCAGTTCTTTTAGACTTCTCTAAGATATGATTAAAGTCCCTCATACCAAGGTCCTAAAGTGATTTTTCAGTCTCTGTAGCTTGCGGAAAATTGTATACTGTTTAAAACCCTGAACCTCTAGGACCAATAAACCTACACTGCATGCTTGCAATTTGGATGAGCTATCCACATAATCTGAAACTTGAAAGGCCCTAGTTGCTTTACATTCCTGCACCATAGATACCACAAACGGGGGATGATCTGATAAAGTTGACCGGGGAGAAAAGTGGTGCAGCATGCATCTCATCCTATCTATTGTTGAGAAGTACACGATCAAGCTTCCACTTATTGTGGCATCCACATTATGCCAGGTGAAATAATCTCCAATCGCAGGTGTATCTCTCAATTCATAAGCAGTACAAGCATCCTGGAACTCTTCATTTGCTGCATACTTGGAGTAACATTGCCCATATGATGACTTCTGTTTAGGATTGCGTTAAAATCACCAAGCACCATCCAAGGAGTATTAAATTCCGCCCCATAACTCTTCAGCTCGGCCCAGAGTGGTAGTCTCGTATTGTTTACCATCACTATGTCCGTAAACAGAAGTACATAAAAATTCTACGTTCAAAGAAAGACTACGCACATTCAGACAAATGCACTGGACCATCCTACCAACAGTCTACACCATAAATTTCTTCGAATCCCATATGATCAATATCCTAGAGTGTGGCATCAAATCAAAGTCATGAACATGACCCCATCCTTTATAACATTTCAGAAAAATGCCCAGTTCCCTGTCACTCAATCTTGTTTCCAGTAACCTACACAGACCTACATCGTTCCCAAAGATGATGTCCTTGACCCATCTCATTTTTCCAGGGGCACTTCTTCAGATATAACGAGTGGAGGTCAGAGTTCGACGAGGGGGAAAAACTAGGAAATTAGTCATTGTGGGGATTCCCGATGAATCAACTTTTCCACATTGGGTGATAATGCATAAAGTAATTGAATTGTGATTATGTGAATAGGAGTTAAGGATCAAGTTTCAAACGTCAAATATGTGATGCTAATACCCCCAAGATCATCATTACCAGACTTTATCTCTTAGCTTATATATTTATGCTTGTAGTTGTAGTTTAATTACTTCAAACCAAAAAAAAACCCATTTTCTCTACTCCCGACACAAACACACGATGTGATACTTGTGTGTGAACGTATTGAAACTATCTTTTAAACCCATAAACTTCAGTGGATGACACCCTAACATACCGTTATCTATTTCCTAGTATTTAGAAATGAGTAAGGGATCAATATTATAAATCTCTATCTTTGACTTGCATGTTCCCGAGTTTTGTTACAACGCCTGGGTACAGGTCAAATTTTGGCACCACTGTTGGGGATTCGAGGTAAAATTATTAGATAGCTGGCTTAGGTAGTTGGTTAAGAAGTGTTTGTCTTTTTTTTGGGCGAGTTGTCTGTACCACCCCTTCAAAGATGGTGACTTGTGTACTATTTCTTCGAGGGTCTATGTGATGATGACATACAGATGTTCAATGCCGCGTGTAATGGTTTTTATAGAAAATAAGACTCTAAAGATGCCATGTCACTATTTGAGGAGATGACAAACGGTACAAGACAATTTGGAACCCCGAACAAGGTAAAAGACCATTGATGAGGTGAAAAATCACTTCCCTAAGCAAGAGGAACAAGTGCAAGTACTTGCTTCCATGATGAAGGAGTTCAAGAAGGGGAGAGTGCAACATGTGAAGGTTTGTGAATTTTGTCTCAAAACCGCCCAACGGATGCTTGTCATCAAATACAAGAGGATGATGTGGAAGTTCTAAAGGCTGTCAACTTCCAAATTGGACAAGGGTTCCGATGGATCCAAGGCGCAAAAAGAAACCAAGACCCGTACGCACATAGCTTTAACCCACCGTGATCATTCCAATTTTGATGGAGAGATGATTAAGGGTTCAGTCCTAAATTTAGAACTGGCTAAAACTACAAACGGTGATCTCTACAACCTTATCCTAGAGGTGAATGTACTTCTAAGACTCGAGGAGGGAATTTCAAGTCGGGAAGGGAGCAGTTGATGGGTGCTATTTCTCAAATCACTAAGACCAATGGTGAAGCGCACAAGGAGAGACTTAGAAGATTTGGTCACAAGGGCCTATCCTAGTGTCAAGAATCTAGAAGTTCAAGCTAACTGACTTGCCACCTCCATAAGGCGGTTGGAAGAACCGAGAAATCCTCGGAAACTTCCATCTCAATCCGAGATCAATCCAAGGCAAAACGTGAGAGCAATCACGTTGCAAAATGGAAAAGAGGTAAAGGAGTCCGAGGTGGTAGTTGATCAGGAGGAGGATTTAATAACTGAGAGAACCAATGGAGGACGTGAAGAAGAATTCCACGTTGAGAAGGGCACCGATGATGTGGAGATCAAGCGTAAGAATGTCGAGTTTACATATCCACGAGTGCCCTTCACCAAGAGGCTTGAGAAAGTTACCCCTTCACCACCATTTCCAGTGGCTCTGAGGGCGAAGAAAAAGGTGAACCCAATCTTCATCTAGACTCCAGGGGAAAAAAGAAGAAAAAAACTTTAGTCCGGTATATTAGTCTCCAAAAATAATTCTTTCTTTCGGCTGCTGATCTCATTTTCATATTTCTTAACTGTTGTTCAGTTGAATTAAAGATTAATTCATTTGTACTTCCATGTCAATATAGACTAAATAATTGAAGAGTGTTAGTCTCGGAGAGCTAACCAATTGTGTTGGCAGCTTGGAGCATGAAAAGAATATAAATAGTGCAAAGATGAAATTATTCATTAGCAGCATCTTGTCACAAAATCAACGTACAACCTCGCGATCATTATTCCTTGACGCAGAAATTGACATGGATTTCACAAAGAAGTTTATTGTTTTCTCCACAATACTTGCATCGAGCGATATGTTGAAAGTACCAAGAGTAGCTTACATTGCCCCTTGTGTCATCAATGCACTATTATTCCCAGTGATCATCACAATTTGCACAGTAGTCTTGTGAGCCTTAGCTTCCACTATATCTTCCTCCACAATCTCTTTTCTACGCACTGGGGAGGATTCATTATCCGATCCCCTTACATCTTGAGCAGGAACTTGCGTCGCTTGCCTTCTTCTCCAACCTGCCTGGAAAGGGGATAAATTAGGGTTGACCCCTAACACCAGCATATAAAAGAAAAAGATTGTGTCTCGGTCCATCATCGGTGCCTGAGCCCTAGTTTCACATTCACCAACACCATGTTCGACCCTTCCACAATACGAACAAAACCAGGGAAGCTTTTTGTATTGAAGAAGAAGTTGCACTTATTCTCCCTGCGATCCTACAGTTTGTACACGTTTCAAGGGTTTTGTGATATCAATCTCACATTTTATACGCATATACGGACAAATCATCAAGCTGTCTCTATCCTTCTCAATCTTCATAAATCTCCCAATAGCAGTACCCATTAGTTTTGCCGACTCCTCGTTCATGGTAAGAGTTGGAACCCTATGAACATGGATCTAAAACGAGCTTTTCGTAAACTACACTTGCGATGCTATCGTAACCTCGTACGGCTCTCTCAGAGCCAAGAAGAATTTTCCAAACAACCATGGTTCCCGCTCAGGGACTATTAGAATCATGGGCTCCTATCATAAAACCAATTGGTACTAAGTAGGGGTAACCCATAATCTTATATATTGAGTTATTTGACTGACAATCACCAATGTGGGATTATAATTCTAACATGCCCCCTCACGTGCAACGGCATGAATCATCGCGCAAACGTGGACAGAAAGGGGTAGCGGGCTAACCTTGGGCTCTGATACCATATCAGAATCATGGGCTCCTATCATAAAACCAATTGATACTATGAAGGGATGACCAATGATCTTATATATTGAGTAATAACTCTGTCAACCATCGATGTGGGACTCTAAAATACACAGGGGCCGGTTCCTCCTTTAGCCCTTACTCTTAATAAAAATGATACGGCTACAAATGATGGTGCAGTCAATAATTCATCTGATGCGAACTTAACAGTCAAACCTGTTGATGATGCAAACTTGGCTAATAACCTAACTGTGATCGAAAATACTCAAAAATATAAAAATCTCACTGAATTGAATGCTACAAACCTGATCTCTTCACAAACTGAACTTAGAAATTCATTTGAGGAAACTGTAACATCCTTTTCTGATACTAATAAACTCAATTCAAAAGGGCAAAACTTATAACATATCTCTAAAGCAGAATTCAAAAAAATCAAATCATAAACTCAACAACCTGAATGATGAGTTCATTGAACTGAGTGCTGGGAATTTCCCTTGCTGTCTTAAGGTAACAAAACATCTAAGAGAATAGAATGGTTGAATGCAGAACATCCTAAATCTGTCAACTTTTGACCGTCAAATGAAGACCCAACAAACTTAAATGAAATTTAAAAGAGCCTGATTGAATCCAATAATAAATTTAATTCTCTGCTAAAACTAGATAATTCTGTAACTCAAGAAATTGTTGAAAAAAAATCAATCTAAAAAATATAACAAGAAAGATTATATAGCTACTCCTAAAACGGTTGCAACAGGTTCCTCTTTAAATAACCTCAAACTAGCTCAATGATTAAAACCAAAATATGTATGTAGAATGCTAGAGGAGTAGGAAATAAATCTACTCGGATTAGAATCAGAGATATTAAAAAGAGATATCTCTTTTTGTGATTTTTTGTGATTATAGAGCCTATGCTCAATGAAGACATAAAAGAAATCTAAAAAACTATAGATTTCAAAATTATTTCTCAGATGACAAATGCAAAATTTGGATTTTCTGCACAGATGAAATCAGCTTACAAATTAATGCAGTGAAAGAGCAATACATAATCTCTAACTTCTAACACCTCTACTGCATAAAGAATGTCAAATTGGCTTCATCTATTCTAAACACACCAATAAGGAAAGAAGGAAAATGTGGCATTCACTACTAGCATTAAAAAACATACCTATTTGCCTAATTGGTGATTTCATGTTATTTTCAGTCCTGGTGAATACATTGGCCCATCCGCAATAAGTTCCTAAGTGGTAATTAACCAATCTGACATTCCAACATCAGGCTCCCTCTACATTTGAACAGGGATAAGACCCAAGGTTAATGTGTGGAAAAGGCTGGACAGAGGTTTGTCTAATAACTTATGGTGGCAAAGTTTCCAATCATCTCATATTCAAACATTAGCCAAAGACCAATCTGACCATAGCCCTCTAATTCTCCACATTTCAGAAAGTTTTAATAACTCTGGAACTAAACCTTTCAAAATTTTAAATTGTTGGATAAACCATCCTTCATTCATGAAAATAACTGAAGAAGCTTGGAATATTCAAACAAGTCTTAATGGGATGAGAAGACTGGTCTTCAAATATTTTTAAAAAAATGGTGGAACCTTGTTTCATTTCTTCAAATAAAAAAAACACAATTGTACAATGTCCTTATTACTATTACAGCCGACCAAAAAATCAAAACAGGCCTAATTTAAAACCTTATACAAAAATTCATTCTCAACTATTACTCCAACTTCCCTGCTGCTTAAACTTTTGCTGCCATATCTTCTTTTGTTTCTCTCCAACCACAGATTATAAAAAGTAGCAACAACCATTCTGAATCTCTTGTTTTGATATTTCATGCTACAACCATAGTAACAAAATCTACGGATACTCCTTAAATCATTGAAACCATCAATGCCAAGTTAATGAAATACTTGTTTGGTGAATCTGCATTGAACAAATAAATGATCTGGGTTCTCTCTTTTTTTGCTCATCACATAGAAGGTAACGAGGAACTTCAACCTATATAACAGACTCCTGAATCTATTCTGAGTAGATAGCCTTGCTAGTTCCATCATCCAGAAGAAGAAAAAAGAATGTTTTGGCAGTAGATATTTGCTCCATACTTCTTTAGTAATTGCATATTCCCTTAGCTCTTCCTGCAAGTGCAAATAGGCCAATGAAACTCTGAACTTTCATTTGGTTTTGAACCTGTTTAAATATCCACCAACCATCCTATTTAATTCCAGTAAAGATTTCCAAGCAAACCTGCTATCTGCATTTGCCTTGCATTCATTTAGGGCTTTACCCTTCATATAGAATTCCTGCACCCATTTCACCCAAAGACTACCCTTTTTTACTGAATTTCCCAAAGAGGCTTACACAGAAGTGCTCTATTCCATAGAAGGGTGTCTCTGAGTCCTGCTCCACCATTCTTATTGATCCTGCACAGAATTTCCCATGAGATTGGCACTATCTGTCTTGTGCTTCCTGTATGTCCCCAAAGAAAGTTCCTGCAAATGCTCTCACTAGAA
>JAULKK010283815.1:0-14035 GCA_032355705.1 Rubia peregrina
TTTTTAGATTTTAATATTGATGTTTCATTTGTTTTTCCCATATTAGTTTTACATTTTGGTGCATAATTTGATATTTTAAAATTCACGAATGTTTTATTTGATGTTTAATTACTTTTATTTGATATATTTGATATTTTATTAATATTTTAATTTGATGTATTAAGAGGACTTGTCTCACTACTGCTGTAAATCGAGAAGGAAGGAGAATTCGTAAGTTTTCTGTAGTGATTTTTAGATACGGTTATTGATGTTTCTCATTTTCAGCTTGATATTTCATGTTTTAGGCTTTCAGTGTTATTATCTCTGTTGATGTGATCTTATAATTTCAGTGTTTGATGCTTCTTGTGTTTTCATGCTTAAGTGTCCAATTGATGTTCAGTTTTGATTGTGTGTGATATCTTAGTATTTTGTTTCGAGTTGTGACATTTTTTGTGTTGTTTTCAATGTTTCTTATATGTGTAAGAACGCTTATCCAATGTTGCTGCAATCGAGAAGCAAATATGATCTGTAAATTTTTGTTATTTTGCAGATGTGATGTTTTAAATACTGTTATTGATGTTTCAGGTTTGATGTTTGATGTTTGATGTTTAGGTTTTAAGTATTGTTATCTGTGTTGGTGTGACGTTTTAATTTCAGTATTTGATGCTTGTAGTATTTTAAGTATGCAGTTAATGTTCAGTTTTGTTGTATTTGATTGTGTGTGATATCTTAGGGTTTTGTTACAATTTGTGGTAATTTTTGTGTTGTTGTTTTCTTAGATGTCTAAGAACGCCTGCCCACTGTTGGTGCAATCGAGAAGGAAGGAGAATTCGTAAGTTTTGTTATTTTTCAATTGTGATGTTTTAGATACTGTGATTGATTTTTTAAATACTATATTTGATGTTTTACAATGTAGTTGTCAGTCATGTATATGTGCTATTGTGATGTTTTAATTTCATATATTGATGTTTTTTTATTAATGTATGTGATGTTTTAATTTCATATATTGATGTTTTTTTATTAATGTATGTGATGTTTTAATTTCAGCATTTAATGCTTGTTGTGTTTTCATGTTTAATTGTGCAATTGATGTGTTGTTTTAATTGTGTGTGATATCTTAGAGTTCTATTACTATTTGTGCTAATTTGTGTGTAATTGTTGCTATTTTTTAGATGTCTAAGCATACTTGCTCACTGTTGCTGCAATCGAGAATGAAGTAGGAATTGTAAGTTTTGTTATAATTTACATTGATGTTTTACTCTATGTATTTGCTCTTTTACAATTCACGTAATATATTTTTATTTTAGGAGTTTTAGACAACAAGCCCACGTACAATTCAGCCCATTAAAAACCCAACCTAAACAATATTGAAGATCATTCCCCAGAATTACATCTTGTTCCATAATTCAAAGTTGAAAATTTGCATAGATTTCAAATCATTCGATGACCTGCTTCGAGAATTACGACGATGTGGTTACCAGTTCAGGTGTTTACCATTTTAAAACATAATTATGTTCTAGAATTAAGATTTAAACTTTTTCCTCACCTTATAATTAAACTGTGCGTACTTGTGCAGTTGAACAAGGGAGTGACGTTTACAATAGAGACTCGGTTGTTAATTACAGTAACAACTCTCACTCTAATGCTGATAAAGAAAGTCTACGTTCATTAGGCCCTATTTCCCATCCGCCGGTACTTTTCTTTCTCTCGCTCAGTCGCACTCTTCTGTTCTTCCATTAAAGCGTTTGGTCTATGAGCGAGAAAACTAGGGTTTTGCTAGCCAGGGGAGGTGCGATGGAGAATAACGCTATTACGGCCGGAGAATGAGGGAAGGGAGCGATGGAGGAAGTGAAGGTGGGAGGAGGAGGTGGAGAAAACGAGGCGGCGGCAGAGAAGAGAGCTGAAGGAGAAAGATGCTTTTTTGTTTATTTGCAGGATGGTCCTCCATCTTTTTGCTTGATTTCATTATGGCACCGAGAAAATAAAAATTGTGATGTGACCCCGAATTTGATTTGCAATTTTCCTATTTTTACTCTAACCTCTGGTCTTACCGTGAGACGGTCTCGCAGGAGATGGAATCAAATTGAATAGGTGAATTAGTATAAATATTATTGAATGATACATTGTTAGATTCGTTATAACATATATTTTCAAAATATCAACTTTTTACAAGTTTTAATTATTCTTAATAAAATATGTTAAGGATCAAACATTTTTAGTCAACTGTTAAAAGTCAAAGTGTGAAACTTGGAATGGGACAGAGGGGGTAACTGAGTATGGTAAATAAAACATTTTTCTAAAAAAATAAATTAAAACTTTTAGTACACTGTCATGTACTCCTCCGTCCCACTCTAAATTGCTTACTACTTTTTCATGGTTTTCAATGACCATAAATATCGTTGGTTACATATTAATTTATATACATGGTTAAAGTTTATAAAATTTGACTTTCAAAAAGTAAATAAATAATTTAGATTGGGACGGAGATTACGTGTTATCTGAAATTGAAATAGGGTTTGGACGAAGGTGGCATGCAACATGAATTATGGAATTGAAACCAGTGGTTGAAAGATCCGAGTCTCATAAATTTCGTCATCTAGTGGTTTGATTGGTATTTTGGGAGGACCGAGTTGATACAGCCTACAGGTGTCGTTTTACATTAATTTGTCACGACTTGAGAGTCGCAAACGTTAGGGCTGGCCACATCAAATACAGCTATACACACACTGCCTAATTCCTATGCATGTTTACCCTAGTTTTAGTAATTAATGTTCGTGAATCTCCACATTTTTCCAACAGCAATTATTTCGTATTTATACTTTTAGTGCAGCCATTTTACTTAAAATCATCGTCAACGAACTGGATTGACCATCTTAAAAGACCGTTCTTGCAATCTTTTAAGAATGAATAATATTATACGTGTATTGAATTTTTAAGAAAGAGAAACTTACCATCAAGATAATAAAAGGTGAGCATGTGAAAATTTAGTGAATAATTTCAACAAGTAGGAAATCAAATCGATGATTCCTAGTGCGCATTTTGTAAATCATAGACTAGTGACTGTTTCAAGTATAGTACTCCCTCCGTTCACTAGTATTTGACATATTTTTTAGTCAATTTTCTCAAACTACGTTTGACCATAAATTTCATGTAATATATAAGTAGTAATATTATCATGTGAGATATCGTTGGATTCTTCGTAGCATGTACTTTTCAAATATTAAAATTTAACCTGATATTAACATACGTAGCAAAAGTTATTAATGGTCAAACACGCCTTGAGAAAAAAGGCAAAAAAAGTGTGTCAAACTCTCTTGAACAAAGAGAGTATTAACGGTTAGACAAGATTCTTGATGAGCGTGAAAAAGATTTTGTGCAATTTGAGGTGGGATGGAGGAAGTATAATACAAGTCTGGAGATCAAAAGTGTGCGGGGGATTAGGCATTCGGAGGATGTTGAGAGATGAAAAAAGTTGGTTATTCCAGGTTTATAGAGCAAAGTAGCTAAGCAGAAGTGATGTTAGAGTGATTGATGGGGTTGGAAATCAGTGCAATTACTAATAATCTGGGATGGCCAGGACATTGGACTCCAAGATAACTGGATTCCTAATCAAATTGAGTCCAGTGATACAATGTTGTACAGATCTTGGAGTCTCTCATTTAATATGATCGGACAGGTCCCCTCGTCAATAATTCCTCATATTTTGTCCCTGCACCTCACCCATAGAAAGGGATCAAACATAATGCAGATGACAGTTACTACATTGCCATGAACTTCGTTCTAACACCCACAACGGCAAAACAATGCAGAGGTTGTAGTAGATGCAATGCTTCAAGCTGAAGATCAGGCATATAGAGAGCAATTCAGGACTTGCACGATATTAACGGAGTCCGCAATCCTTGCTTCTTCATTAGTGGATCCGTCTTCTGCACCATCACAAATTAAGAGCTTAGTCAGTGGTCTAAATCTAAACTTTACTAATTTCTATGTTAGGAACATGATCTATCTGTACTTCATAACCCTGCTCTTCTACTAACAAGACCCATCTGTAATTTCTAGTTTATCCTTTTTATAAAATTCAAATTCAAGTTTCATTTAGTTCTAGGGCCGGTATTTTAAGTTTTAGCTACTCCCTGGTCCCCTATGGTTTTGTTTTTGAAGTTACATTAATCCAACTTTAATTATTAAATTGTATTTTAAACTAAATTGTATTATTATGCAATTATTATTGGATTCATCGTAATGTATATTTATCTTTATCTTTTGAGCAAACCCTACATAATTGACGAAAGTGCATATATAACCCTGAGATATTTGAAAGTACAAATATAGCCCTAGATATTTAGGTTATGTGCAAATATAACTTTCTCCGGCGGATTTAGATCGGAATATGTTAAAAAACAAATTTACCCCTCTACAAAAAATTTAAAAAAACTAAAAAACATTGAAATTGCCATTTTCTCTCCGCGCCGTCATCATCTTCTTTTCTCTCCACTGTCGTCCTTTTCTTTTATCTTCGGTGATGAAATCTGGGATGGGTGATGAAATCTGGGGCGGGGTGATGAAATCGGGGGTTAGGGTGTTGAAATCAGGGCTAGTGATGCAGTTGGGGCCGCCTGGGTGATGAAATCGGGAGCTCCGGTGATGAAATCTGGGGCAGGGGTGATGAAATCGAGATCACTAGTGTTGAATTCAGGAGCGAGGTGGTGGTGGTAATTTCTGGCTAGTGATGGTTTGTGGTGATGAACTCAGGGGTAGAAGGTGGTAATCATGAGGTTGGCTGGTGGTGGAAGGCGGTGGGGCTTGTAGGAGAGGGCGGTGGTGGAGCCGGGTGGGTTAACAAGGTTAGCGATGACAGCTTGGTGGTGAAGGTGAAGCAGCGGCGACGACGGAGGTGGTGGCGGTGGAGGTGGCAGGGTGGTGGAGGTGGAGTTCTAAGGGAGAGTATGAGGCTAGGACAGAGGGAGGTGGAGTAGCGGTGGCACAGTGAAGGTGGAGCCGGAGCAGAGGTGGCGGCGGCAGTATAGTGGTGTGTCAAGGGGCATTTTTGTCCTTTAAATTTTAGTACTAGGATGAAAGGGTATTCTTGTCATTTTCGGTCGGGAAATGGCCGGAAATGGCCAGTCAATGCCGGAATATAGTCTTAGATTTATATTTGCACTTATGTAAAATAGATATTATTATATTTGCACTAAAAATTATCTTATAATTATATCTGTACTTTCTCAATTATGTAGGGTTATATTTTTATATTTCCCTTATCTTTTTCAAAATCTTTTACGCACATAGAATAAAGAGTGCGCCTCTTGAAAGACGGTATTTTCATAAGTTATGGAAAACCCAAGGTTTAAACTGTAAATTAGAAAAAATCAAGATAAAAATTTTGGGTTGCATTAATCGGGTCATAAACTTATAACTACAATATGTTTCATAATAAAATTTTAATATTGCAATCAAAACCTTTTATCTTTCTATAATTCTAATTCAATCCTGTCTTTCTATATGCCTATGGAAAGACCGCCTTTCCCAAGACTTTGCCTAGAATAAATATGAATAGCTAAATATTAATGTGGTTTATTTCAAATGTTAAACTACTTTCTCTTCTCTGTTAAAATGTGAATAGCTAAATATTATTTAGGAAGTTAAAATGTGTGGAGATAATTGAGTGTAAAGGTAAATAAATTAATGAGTGGTTAAAAATAATTCACTTTGTACCATAAAATGAAATGTGACAAACATAGAAAAATGAGTTCGTTTCTTGAAAGACGATTTTTTCATAAGTTATTGAAAAACCAAGGTTTAAATGACAAATTATAAGGAATCAAGATAAATTTTTGGGTTGCATTAATCGGGTCATAATAAAATTTTAATATTGTAAATAAAACCTTTTGCCTTTCTATAATTCTAATTTAATTATGTCTTTTATATGCCTGTGGAAATACGGTCTTCCCCAAAATTTTACCTAGAACAATATATTAAAATGAAAAGTGTGCCAAATATTAAAAAAAAGTCAATCTCTTGAAAAACGATATGCTCTTGAAAAATGGTTTTTCATAAGTTATGGAAACACTAATGTTTAAATTTCAAATTAGAATAAATCAATATAAAAATTTTGGGTTGCATTAATTAAGTCATAAACTTATAACTAGTTCACGTTGATAATAAATTTTTAATATTGCAACCAAACCCTTTTACCATTCTATAATTTTAATTCAACTCCGTCTTTCCATATGCGTATGGAAAGATAGTTTTTCTCGAAACTTTTCTTTAAGAAAAAGAAAAAAAGAGGGAGTATAATGTTTTGTTTGAGATTGATGAGTATAATTAGGGGTGTTCATGGGTCGGGGCAGGTTAGCTGTCCCGACCCAAATTGACCCAAAATTTTGGGATAAATGGGTCGGGTTGGGTCAAAATTCCCATAGTTTAGGGTTGGGTCGGACTGGGTCATTGATCATGGGTCGACCCAAATCGACCCAAATTATATTTAAAATAGCAATTTTTATAATTTATTTAAATAACATATATTAATTTAAATGTAATAATATTTAAATAATAAATAAAAATTATATTTTATTTATATAATTTAAAATAAAATTATTATATTATATTTAATTATATATTATTCACTTAATAAAAAATACAATTATTTTCATTTTAATTAGTTAGAATACTTTTAATATTTCATTTAAAAAATAATAATTTTGCTAAAATTTATTAATAAAATTATGAATATATATTTTATATATTAATAAATATATTATTTACAATTAATAGTAGCTTTTCAAAATTATTTTTAGTTTATAAAAAAAGAATGTTAAACTTGTTTATGAATTAAATTAATGGTGAGTATGTTGTATTAAACTAATTCTTTTTATAAAAAATTTCAAGAAAATTGGGTAAAATTACAAATGGGTAAAAACAGGTCGATTTGGGTCAAAATCCGACCGACCCGTTTTGACCCAGCCCATTTGACTCAAATGGGACATTGATCCGACCCGACTCGACTCAAATGGGTCGGATCAAAATAGGTCAGGTCGGGTCGGCTAATTTGAACACCCTTAATGACCGACGTCAGTCAAATCAACATCGCAACTGATGTTGACAACGTCGGTAATATTTTGAGTTCTACAATTTTTATTAAAAATTTAAATCAACTGACGTCGCTCACTTATCTCACTCGATTTCGGTTGAACAAACTGCATGTGCGATGTCGGTAGTGGTAACGGTTGAATAGACAATGGGTGAAACGTCGATATCGTTTCGAATTATCGGATAGTGGGTGTGTGTCTTAACAGATAGTGGTTTCGTCTTAACAGACCGTGGGTGCGACATGGGTAGCTACCAATTTGGGCCAAAATTTCATTTCGGTCGATTTCCTAAAATGGTAATAGTACCATATCTTAAAATAACAAACATGCAACGTAAAATAATATTCACTAATTTGCATTCACCCTTTTTTATTTTATTGCTAAATTTATTATTATTATTTATTTATATAATAGTAACTAAGCCTTATTTTCTCTATATAAATAATAATTAAGGTTTGATTATAACCAATCAACGATCTACCCTTACTTGACTTTTTATAGATAAACACTAATGACTAAGGTTTGACTCTAACTAATCAACGATAAACCTTTACTTGACTTTCCATATATAGACACTAATAACTAAGTTTTAACCCAAAGTCCCTAACTAACCATTGGTCAATCCTCACTTGACTCTCAATATATAAACTCTAATAACTATAGTTTGATCTTAATTAATCAGAAGTCAACCCTTACTTGATTTTCAATATATAAACCCAAATAAAAAGATTGTACTTTAACTTATGAAAGGTCAAACCTAACTTGACTTTCCATGTATAAACCTTAATTAAAAAGTTTGACTTTAACTAATTGACGATCAACCCTGACTTTAATGGTCGAAATTGGCTCTATTTGACTTTCAAAAACCAAAATGTGTCATTTATGGGATAGAGGTAGTATATAAACACTTATAAAAGGTTGGGCGAATGACTTCGGAGGCTCCTGAACTCCCTCCATCGTCCTCTTTTAGCCCTTTTTTTGAACACTTTTGGTCCCTCAACTAACAAAACTGTCAAATCGTGGCCCTTCTGTCTGGTCAAAACGGCGACTACTGTACAAAGTGTCGAATTTAAGGGCAAAGTAGTCATTTACCATTTTCTTTCTTTTTTCCCTTTCCCCTAAAATTACTAATTTGCCTCTAAAATTGACGATTTTGACTGAAATTAACGTTTTAACCAAGCAGAAGGGCCACACTTTAACATTTTTGTTAGTTGAGCGGCCAAAAGTGTTTAGAAAAAAGATAAAGGGCTGAAAGGGGACGATGAAGGGAGTTCAAGGGTCTCCCAAGTTGTTCGCCCTAAAAGGTTTGACTTCAACTAATAAATGACCAACTCTTACTTGAGTTTCCATATATAAACTAATGAAATTTTTGATTTTAACTAATCAATGGTCAACCCTTACTTGACTTTCTATGTGTAAACACTAATGAAAAAAATGTTTGACTTTAACTAATCAACGGTTAATCTTTACTTGACTTTTCATGTATAAATAGTAATGAAAATGTTTGACTTTAACTAACAAACGGTTAACCTTTCTTGCCTTTCCGTATATAAACACTAATAAAAAGGTTTGACTTTAACTTATCAACAATCAACCGTTATAATTACATGACATTCTATCTGTAATACTGATTATAATGTTTAACTTAACCGGTCAATCTTTTCTTGATTTTCCATGCATAAACACTAATAAAAATGTTTGAATCTAACCAATCAACTTTCAACCTTTACTTGACTTTCCATATATAAACATTAATGAAAATGTTTGACTTCAATTAACTAACGGTAAACCCTTACATGACTTTTCATACATGAACACTTATATAAGGTTTGACTTCAACTAATAAACGACCATCCCTTACTTGAATTTCTATACTCCCTCCGTCCCTTCCTAACTTGCAATTGCATTATTCATTTAATCAAAATTGACTAAGTTCAACCATATAATTCTATTAATATCTAGGTAAGGATATAATCATATGACACAGTGTTAGATTTTTCTAAATGTGTATTTTATGAATATTATTTTTTGTAATTTTTAATTGCACATAGTTGAAGATATTAATGGTTAAACATACTTTGAGTCAACTAACAAAAGTCAAAGTGTACAAGTTAGTCCAGAATAGAGTATGTAAATATTAATCAAAACGTTTAACTCCAACTAACGAATGATCAATCTTTACTTAAATTTATATATGTAAACACTAATAAAAAATGTTTGACTTTAACTAATCAACGATCAACACTCACTTGACTTTCCATATATAAACACTAATGAAAGGATTTGACTTTTACTAATTAATGGTCGACCCTTACTTGAATTTTCATATATAAACACTAATAAAAAGGTTTGACATTAACAAATGAATCGTCAACCCTTACTTGACTTTCCATATATATACACTAATGAAACGGTTTCACTTTAACTAGTCCATAGTTATGATACGAATGCCAAAGCTAACTCCAAAGATGAAGATATGCCAAAGCTTGATCAGACATTCAAATGTTATGTTTAGGATCTTTTAAGTGATATGGTTGGTCCTATGACTAGGGCAAGGAAGAAACTTAGAGATTCCGCACTAAATGCTTTGATTGATCATATTCATGATGAAGAGCCAAAGAGTAAGTCAAAATTGTCTTGGATTAATTATTCAAGAATTTTGAAATCATGAAGAAATCATGAAGAACAAACACTATACTCTTTTTTTCCACTGGATTTTTTAGTGAGGTACTGTGATCATTTTAGTTTATTTTTATTATTATGAATAAGGTCCATAAACTCGACCATGTTGGCTTAGAAGAGTTTCTGCCATATCCTAATTTAGGGTTTAGAATATTCAGTTTTGATTAGATAATATTCATTCAAGCATTTAGCTTGAAGAATTCGGTTATGATTAATATTAAATTAAATATTTTAGTTTGATATGGTTTTAACTTCTTAACGCCGCCATAAGTCATTCTAGTTTTGAACAGGAATTACCAAATCATGTATTCTTTGTATTTTGAGGAGGCCGAACCTATTTCTATAAATAAGGATGGTCTTCCATGAATTTACACACACTTATATACATCATGTATTCAGAATTTGAATTTATACTCTTTGCTTATAAAGCGTTAAACCGTTAGGTTTGTTTCCACTATGAATTAGTGCTTAGAACCATTGGATTGTTTGTGTTAATTTGGTTCAACTAGTGTTTTGGTTTGTGAATTAGTCTCTCGTGTTAGTGAAGTTATTAAAGTTGTATCTTATATCAAATGTTCGTTTGTGTTGTCTTCGATTGAAAGACAGTGCTACATATCCTTTGATGTCAGGTGCTTCTCAAAATTTTGCAATTCAGAGTCTTTGCAAGGAGATTCATATCTATTTCTACTAGAGCAAAGCATAAGTTACCGTGACCATTATATCAGTTGGTATCAAAACGTATTATCATATCGGTCGCCATCAGTTGGTATCATTAGGGGATATCAGTTGGTATCATTTGGAGATATCAGTTGGTACCAGAGCAAAGAAAAAGTTACCGTGACCATCATATCAAATAAACCCTTGAATTTTTATGTATAAACACAAATAAGACAATTTGTCTTTAACTAATCAAAGGTCAACTCTCACTACAAGAAATATATTGTATACTATATAACAACAGAATACCACAGTAATGACTTCTGTCGAGATGAGTCACCATCATCAAGCTAATATTATATTTGGAATTTTAAAATATTTTAAATTAAAGTGATTGTAAATAAAATTATAAGGAAATTTCACAATTTTATAAATTAGTATTGAAATCCTCGACTGATGTTAACTTTTACCCTTGAGTTTTTAATGGATGATAGACTTAAATTTTTCTCCTTACATTCCATATCTTCTTAGTGAAAATTATACAAGTAGAGAGTCTTCTATTAAAGGCGTCTATGGAAGGCGGTTTTGAATTTATTTTTTCTTAAAACTGCCTTAAAAAGAAACTTCCGGGTTTGGAAGTGCCTCCCAGATCACGTTTTTCATTTTAAAGGCTGTTTAAAATTAATTAAAGGTGATTCCGCCTTTAATGGCTATCGATTAAAGGCAGTTATGCCTTTTGAACCACTTTTAATCAAGGTCCAGAAGCAATTTTGAGTTTGGAAGTGCTATCCTAGGTCCCCTTTTGATTTTAAAGGTGGTTTTACATTTAGATCCGCCTTTAATTGGTTTGGCCCAAGCCCCATTCATTTTTCCTCCTATTTTCCCCCTTTAGGGTTTTTCGCCCACTCCCTCTCTTTTCTCTCTCTCTCTCTCTCTCTCTCTCTCTCTCTCTCCAGCCTTCCCCTCTTCTTAACCCGCCCGTTTTCCTCTCTTCCTCCCTACCGTCTCCCTCTCTCCTCTCCAGCCCGCCGCTTCCCTCTCTTCTGTCCAACCCGGCCGCCTCCCCTATTCTCCTCCTCCGTTCCAGCACCTGCACCACTGCTTCAGATTGAGCTTCCACCACCGTTGCTCCAGTGTCTCCACTTTTGCACTGGATCTAGTGTCCTCCACCACCTCCACGTCGAGCTCCACTACTGCGCTGGATCGAGCGTCCTCCACCACCGCCACGTTGAGCTCTACCACCGCCGCTACAATGCCTCCACCACCCTGCCGGATCGAGCGTCCTCCAACGCCGCCGCATCGAGCTCCACCATTGCCGTTGGATTCCGCCAATGTTTGATTCCCCGCCACTGTTACTTTATTTTTATTTATTTGTGTTCTGGTGCTGTAATGCTATTTTTTATTTTTGTTTATTTGATGTTCTATTGCTGGATTATGCATTATGGGCTTTCTTCACTGTCGGAATCCGACATCTACTTTTTTAGAAGGTCAGAAATAGATTCCGGGTTCGAAGCCTATTTCGAACCTTGTTAAAAGCTGTTTTTGAACCACCTTTGATCGATTTTGATCAAAGGAGGAACCAGAGAAGGCACTTTGAAAGTGCTTATAATGGTCTGATATAACCGCCTTTAATGGCTCATTCCTCCACTAATGTTATTGTCATATCTTACTCTTCTATAGTAAAAATATTATGATGTTAACCATTTATTATGTTTTTATTAAAATTCAAAATTTAATACTCTCTCTGTCCTAGTAAAAATGGCGCATTTACTTTTTTACGGTCTTCAATGATCATGTTTGACCATCAATATCTCTAATTATGTATAATAATTTTACGTAAAAGTTGATATTAAGAAAATAGATATTAAGAAAAATCTAACAATATCTCATATGATATTTTTATTATATATACTCCCTTCGTTCCTCTATTAGTGACACACTTACCTTAATGTGATATTTTTTTGAATGACACCCTTTCCATTTTTGGCAAGATTCCTTCAATTTCATGCACTCATCCAACTTTTTTTACTTTCTACATTAAATTTCATCAACTCATTTTTCCACCTAAATCCAAGTATTTATACATATGGTGCCACTACTAGTAGAACAAATGGAGTATTAATTTACAGGGCGAACAACTTTGGAGGCCCATGAACTTCCCCTATCGTTCAACTTTGGCTCCTCAACTAACAAAAATGCTAAATCATGTCCCTTCTGCTAGGTCAAAGCATCAAATTTGGTTTAAAAAAAAGAGTTAAGTTTAAGGGCAAAATGGTCATTTTCCAATTTCTATTTCATTTTTTCTTCTTCATTTCCTTTTTCCTTTCCCTTTTTCCTCTCCCCTTCCCATTCCCCTTCCCATTCCCTTTTTACTCTGCCACAAAAACCTCCCCTCATCTGACTGTCCTCTCCGACTCTGGTGTCTCTGAAACCCTTGTCTCTGATCCCTCTCATTCTCGTCTAATCCAACATCCTTGGCGTCATTCTCTATCGCCACCTGGTGCTCGCCTACATCCACCTCTCCTCCTCCCCCAACTTCAACGCCCTCTCCGCCTACGACTTTACATCATTCACATCAACAACTTAGGAAGACCTGATTTACGGTGGAGGAGAATTCGACGGGATTGGTTTTTGGTGAGGGAACCACGTGGAGATGGCGGTGTGGGTTCCTATCGCGGGTTCCTGTGGTGGCATGGGGTCAGTGGGTGGTAGGGGTTAGGTGGTGGGGAATCAGTGGGTGGAGGTGGCGATGAGATGGGAAGGAGAATAGATGGTGGCAGGGAGGATAATAGATGGTGGTGGACTGGCTGGCGACGTGGGGGAGAATAGTTGGTGTTGGTGGAGAGGAGAATAGGTGGTGGTGGTGGTGCAGTCGCTGATTAAGGGTTGTGGTGAGGTGGCGGCAAGCGGTGGAGAACTGTGGAAGGGAGAAGTCAGCTTGGAGGATGGAAAAAATAAGGAAAATGGAAATGAAAAGGATAAAAGGAAAAAAGGAGAAAGAAAAGGAAATGAGGAAATGAGGAAATAAGGAAAGTAGGAAAAAGAAATAGAGGAAAAGGATAAAAGAAAAATAAAACATGATAAAAGTAAAAGTAAAATGAGAAATTACTATTTTGCCCTTAAAATTGATGTTTTGACTAACATTTGACGCTTTGAACTGACGGAAATGTCACGACTCAATAGTTTTGTTAGTTGAGGGTTCAAAAGCGTTTTAAAAAAATGATAAGGGGCTACTAAAGCTGAATGATGGAAAGAGCAAGTCGTTCGCCCTAATTTTATATTTAGGGTCAAAGTTTACAAAGTTTAACTTTGAAAAAATATACTAGGGGGGAGTTTGTCATTTTTTACTGGGAAGGAGGGAGTATTAAAATAGGCCAGTATTAAATTTGTCTGATATACAAGTTGTTGAATGTAAAATTTTCCTATCCTTTTTTATTTGAAAAAAGGCAAAGTCTTGGGAAAGACCGTCTTTCCATAGTCTTATGGAAAGACGGAGTTTAATTACAATAATAAAAGGTAATAGGTCTTAGTTGCAATATTAAAATTTTATTGTACAACGTGTAGTAATCATAAAGTTTATAACCCGATTCATGCAACCCAGAAATTTTATCTTTATTTCTTTCAATTTA
>JAULKK010283824.1:0-14034 GCA_032355705.1 Rubia peregrina
GAACACATTTACTGAAGAATAGCTTTCAATCTAACTCAACCCTCCTCTTCTAAACTTGGGGTTATCCATACTAATATAGCTTAACATGATTATAGGTGAAAAACGTGTTAACTTGTGTTCTATGTTTCATTTGACAATAACATTTGGGGGGAAACCCACTCATCAACTTTGCAGTGTCCCTTTTCACCAGTAGCATGAATCTGCTTGAACCTCTTTAAATATTCTACCATGATTTCATGGATCACGTATGTGCAGATTCCACTTCTTCAGCTACATATGCCTAGAAACTTTTATTTTCCCTATATTTTCATTTCTTGACGTCTTTATGTTTGATTCTTATTGTTTGTTGGCAGACGCGTCCCACACTGAGCCAAGAGCCCTTTGTTTTCTGAGTTAGCCAAATTTAATTTTCAAATGCAAAGGTTTCCTAGTTTCTTTCTATTAGCTAAACGTGACTATTATCTCCAATATATCCGTTTCTGATGTTGGGGAAACCTCATATCTAACTGTTTCATCATTGCATAAAGATCAGAGGATTGTCTATGGCGTTTACCGTTGGGTTTGCTAATTCTTTGTGATTTTATGTCTAAATCTGCATCGATGTCATGCATGACTTGTGAGGCTTCTCATTTTTTATGTCTATCCTTTCGTTAAAAAGCAGGATATCTGACCTCAGTCAATGCCAACCTATTTTTATATGAACATGTTGTAATAAAAAAGCTTAACTTTGTTAATATCATTTGTAATACTTAAGTATTTTTGGTTGGCTCCATGTGATCTTGTCTATACATTAATGTCTTAATCAAAGAAGAAAATTTCTTCACTGAAGGATTTTTTATTGAAAGGCATATAATTGAAACTGTCCTGTTTAAATCATCAACCCCTTCGACTGTTGACTATGTGTTCCACTTAATAGATAAGTCATGTTTAGACAACGTGTCATTATCTGAGATGATGGGGGCATAATATTGGAGCATTACCATTTAATAATTGTGTGCGTGTTTATTTAGAAAGGTTGTTTGCACATGATAAGTGTAAACACTACTTTAACTGTAAGTTATATGTATCAGTGAGTTGGCAACTCTTTTCGTGAACAGTTAGGTCTAAATAGTGAGAGTTAAAATGAAAGTATTATTTTTCACTTCATTTTGAGGTCAAGTTAACATTGAATTTCTATATATATATATATATATATATATATATCTATCCATGAAAATGGGATTTACACTGTCCTTGAGACCCGTCATGGTAGAAAATAAGAAGAAATCTGAGTGGGAGCTGTAAAATATCCTCCCTCTGTCCCTGCACTGTAAAATTCCCCTCTACCTCCCTCTCCCCCCCACCCGATACTCAATCCCCTCCTCCTGGAGCTTCAAGCTCGAGCTCATGTTCAATTATGCATGGAGTTCTGGATCTATGTTGATGGATAATTAGACATATAAACTATCTAGCCATGAAGGTGAAAGGCTTTTGCTGTCTTTCATGTTTCAGGTGGGATACCCATGCAATAGACTTAATATTTGATCTTGTACTTGTGCAACTGACAGCTATATTTGCTCTCATATGAAAGAACTATAATTCGGTCTTTTTCTATGACTGAACTTAAGTCAATGCCTTTTCCATTGATATTATCCATTGTTGGTGTGGGGTTTATTGTTAAACTTTATGTCTGTTACAGCTGAGTGTGTAGTATGGAGTACTCCAATAGTCTAATCTGCTTGCAAATCTCTTTAGCGTATTCCATTTTGGTTCTTTCCTTAAATTGGTTTGCTGGCCTCTTTAAATGGGTATTTTATTGTTGCTTAAAAGTGTGCATCATGCAGCATAGAAGGTAGCCTTTTTTAATCCTATATTAACAAAATGATAGTCATATTAGCCAGTAGAAATCTCTCAAAATGGTTGGTTGGGTGAAGACATACGGTGAGATATCAGTCTATTCTTTGCTATGTAGGAAGCGGGATCCTTGTGCCTTTTGGACATAGTGGCAGGTCTGTGTTTACGAAAACTATATGCAATCATCCCATCTCTGTTTTAAATTAGAGTGTGGATGTTTCTGACTGGTGCTGTTGTACTTCATTTTCTTATTAACATCATAGAAAATTAGGATAGGAAAAGGCAAGGGTCTTGTTATGATGATATTATTGAAAATTTTGTTGTACAGAGAACCTAGACCTGATGCTTTATCATAACTTTATAAGAAAATATATGCCAAGGAAGTGAGGTTGCAGATTGGATGAAAGTTGGGGATTTGAACTCGAATAAGGTAGTGGTAGGTCTTGAAATACGAATACCGTTGCCAGGCACTAACCATGCCCGGGAATAAGGTTTGATATTGTGATACTCGGTCTTCTTATCATTTCTGATTTCACGGTACACATTTCAGTCTACAGCGTGAATTTTATTCTAGTACAATAACTTTTCTGTACCAGTTCAGCTTCAAGGGACCTCAATGACTGCTCCAAGTTAATCGAAGAATGCCTCATCCACCATCTCGGGACCTGATGTATGGAAATGGAAGCATGCTAATTGTTTCTCTCATAGATTTAAGTTCACTATTTGTATTCTAATCGAGGAGTGTGCTATATGATTATACTATTCTATTATGGATTCTATAAGCCATGTCCAAGCAGTAGTTTGTGGTTGCGATTAAGCAATCGAAGGGTGACTACAAAGACCATTGTCGATCTTTAATATTCAACTTCTTCGTTTTGGATTAGCCTGTGGATGACTGGTTGATGAATTCCATCCTCGGAATTGTTGCAGAAGAAACAACTGAATTAATCTTAAATGAATAATTTCATAAAACAAGTCTTGCAGACTTGTAGTTCTCCTTATTAGAGCTAGCCCGATTTAAGAACTGAACTATGTGCCCATCTATGTTGCACCGAGACGGGGACGGGTACCTAAACCGGTACGGGGACGGGAAAATTAAAAAATTGTGGATACGGGGACGGCAAGGGGACGGATAAAATATAATAATATATATATAATATTCAAAAATTAACATCAAAACTATATGAAAGAAGGCAAAGGTGTAAATAAAGCAAAGCTATAGTATATAAACAAAACAAAGGTGATCCATAATTTAACAACAAAATAATCTATAATCTACTGTATTCTATATCTATGTGAAAGAACTATAAAACAAAAACAAAAACAAAGAAAAGCGGTAAAAATGAAACAAAGCCTACAAGACTAGTCTAGAGCTACTAAACAAATATACTCCCTGCGTGTACTCTTGCTTAAATGAAACAAAGCCTACAAGTCTAGTCTAGAGCAAGTCAAGTCAATCATGTGAACTCTTGCGTGTACTCTTGCTTTCACATGTGTACTCCATCAACAAACATCTTCACTTTCACATGTCTTCTTCTTCCATCTTTAAAAGTAAAGCTAACAGTACAAAAAACAGAGCAGATCGAAGGTGAAAATTTCTCAACAAAAAAACAGAGCACTCCAGCAGCAAAAAGAAGCAAAAAACATGGGAGGAAACGGTCAGCCGTTTCCGGCATTCCGGGGACGTTTCCGGGACGTCCCCATGCCGTTTCCGTCCCCGTTTCCGTTCCCGCTTCCGTCCCCAACTGGAAACTACAGTCGGTTCCCGTCCCCGTGCATCATAGCTTGTAGATGCTAGAAGTTAGTGTAGCTGGATTTCAGTTGTAAATCACTCTATATAAGGAGTTAGTGCACTAGTATTGAAGCATATTCGATATCAGAAAATTTCCAAACTTCCTCTGTTTTGTTCAATGTTTATTTATAGTATCGAGAGGATACTTTTTATGTGGAATTTAGGGCTGGTCATGACCATGAATTAGGGCGAGTCAGATGTCACGATCCATATTGATTAAAAAATTTGGGTCAAGTGAACAGGTCAAAATTTTCATATTTTGGATTGGGTCGGATTGGATCGGATTGGGTGATGGTTCAATTCAAATCGACCAAAATCATACTCCCTCTGGTCCTCAAGTTATGTCCTCATTTTTTCATGACAATTTCTCAAAACATGTTTGACCACTGATAACTTTAGTTGTGTACAATAACAAACTATAAAATTTTACTTTTTAGAAACTACACGGTACAGAGAATTTAAACATCTCACATGATATCTATTATTGTATATAACAAAAGTTATCAATGGTCAAACATGTCATGAGAAAAATGGCAGTCAAAGGAGGCAATAAATAAGGGACCCGAGGGAGTATAAAAATAGTAATTTTTTATATTTTATTTAAATAAATAAATAATTTTTTAAAGTAATAATATTTAAATAATAAATAAAATTACAGTTTATTTTTATATAATTTAAATGGATAATTGCATTTATACCCCTGAGTTCTATGTTTAGTGTACATATACTCATAGTTTTTCGAAAGTACCCCTCATTGTCTTTTGAAAGTGCATATATGCTCATCCCTATTTTTCGAAAGTGCACATATACCCCTATAACTAAAGACCTGCGTTTGAAAATTTTAGTGGTATATGCGTACTAAACAAGGAACAAGGGTATATGTGCACTTTTGAAAAACTGGGGGTATATGTTCACTAAACAAAGAATTTGGGGGAATGAATGCACTTTATTCTAATTGAAAATAAGATATTTTATTTTATTATATATTATTCACTTAATAAAGAAATACAATTATTTTCATTTTACTTAGTTAGAATTTTTTTAATATTCAATTAAAATATTATTTTACTATAATTATTTATATAATTATAAATATATATTTCATATATTAATCAATATATTATTTATAATTAATAGTAGTGTTGCAAAAATTATTTTTAGTTTTACAAAAAAAAAGAATGCTAAACTTTTTTATGAAGTAAATTAATGGTGGATATGTTGTATTAAACTAGTTTTTTATGATTTTTTTCAAGAAAAGGGGGTAAAATTACAAATAAGTCAAAGCGGGTCAAAATCTTACCCAGTCCACTTTGACCCGATCGATATGGGCCGGGTCAAAATGGGTCGGGTCAAGTGGGGTAGAGCAATTTGAACACCCCCAGTGGAATTAGGTTTGGCATTTACGAATAACCAGCGTTGATGATATTTATATTTGCCTCCTTTAATTAAAGTATTTTATTTCCTTTTCTTAATTAGGTAATATAGTCTGCTTTCTTTAATTAAGTTATTTCCCTTTTCCTTATGAGACTTAGTTTTCTTTTTCTCTTTTCATTAGGAGATTTTAGTTTCATTTTCACTTTCTCGTATGGAATTAGGGTTGGCATTTATGGATAAGTGAGACGATTTTATTTGCCTCCTTTAATAAAATTGTTTTATTGCCTTCCCTTTATTTAGGTAATTTAGTTTTCTTTCTTTAATTAAGGCATTTTCCTTTTCCTTATGGGACTTAGTTTCTTTTTCCTCTTTTCATTTGGAGATTTTAGTTTCTTTTTCCTCTTTTCATTTGTTGATTTTAGTTTCTTTTTCCCTTTCTCGCTAGCAGGTTTAGTGTCCTATAAATATAGGAGGCATTCTTATGTAATTTTCATGTTTGCTTTGATTATGATTAATAAAAGTCAACATTTATGTTGCAAACCCTAGCATTTCATATTTCCTATATTAAGTGCTACATCACTTTTATAACTGCCTATGATTAACCGTTTCTTTCTCTTTTGAAGTTGAAGGATCAACTTCAGAGAAGCATCTGTGGCAGATAAAGTTTCATCGAATTCCTTTAGAAATGTTGAGGTCGTTAGGAATGAAGAATCTAAGGGCTTCCCGTTGAAGACTGGAGAATTGTTGTATCTGCACAGCTCGGGCCTTTCAAATTTGGAACTAGAAATCGAGCTACTTGACGAATTTAACTACTTGACATGGAGCAGACCCACGATGATCTCTCTGGAATCCAAGGACAAACTAGAATTCCTTAATGGATATATCAAGATCCCCAGGGTTGATTAACAGTGAAAGAATGTAAATTCCACTCTTGTTTCCTGGCTTTTGAATTATTTGTCCAAGGAGATTGCTGGAGGATTCATATTCTCAACTAAAGCCAATACACTATGGGAGGAACTTAAAGATTGTTTTGGAGAGAATAAGATTCCTCTCATCAACAAATTAAAGAGAGACATGTGTTCTCTCAAGCAAGGTTCTAGTTCAGTTGTTATTTACTTCACCAAACTGACAGGAATTTAGAATCAATATGTATGCCTCATGCCTAGGAAGGAATGTGATTAATGTACATGTGGTTACTACCTTAAAACGATTGTTGAGGATGAAGATGATAAGACTCATCACCACTGTTGAAAATCAAAAGCTCATTTTACTTAGGAAAACTGAGCTAGCTAAACAAAGGCAAATAAAAAATACCATTGGAATGACTCAGGGCACACCACTTTTTTCATATCTAGGGGTACAAATTTTCAAGGGAATGAAGCTAAACAGGAACTTTAATGAGCTGATAGATAAAATTACATCTAGTTTTGTTGCAAGATTTGAACCTCACTGACTCGTCGCAAGTTGGGATTGCCACCATGATTTGATATGAATAAATGCATCAGCTAGCATGTGGCTCCTACATTTTTTAGACCAAATGACATGTTCACATGGTAGAATGCACAAAAACTGGTCATTAATGTGGTTTTCTCCATGTCCTCGTGGTTTATATGAATTTAATGCTTTGATGGTACCACGCGTCCAAAAAGCCCATGGCTTCGCATCCTGAGATTAAATCTACCAGTTGGTCTATCTTTGCTAGTAGATATAAATCCATAGGACAATGTTTGTTTAAATATGTGTAATCAATACATGTTATCTATCCTATATCTGCCTTTCGAACCATGACCAGGTTTCCTAGCCACGTATAATAACCTCTTTATCGCCTGCTTCACAAGAGTTGGAAATCCATGCTTTATTGCCTGCTTCCTCTCACGTGAGAAGCTTCGTTGCTTTTGTCTAATGGTTTTTACCAATGGGTTGAAACTAACTATGTGGGTTGTGATTGAAGGGCAGACCAGTCGAAGACACTCTTATACCGCTTAAGCATTGCAACATCCTCGCTTTTTACCAGTTCTGGCAAGATATTCCTTATTTTGAGTTCTTGGTTGTGATAATCATTTTCAAGGCCGATGAGCTCCACCTCATATTCTAAGTCCATCCCAATTTCATTTTCTGAGTGTTGTCCTTTGTTGATCGAATGAGCCATTGGTTGAATCATGTTTAGGGTTGATGTTTTCAGTACTATGGTCATACATTGCCTTGCTGACTGTTGGTCCCCTCTTACTGTTGTAATTCCCATTGGTGTTGGGAATTTCATTACCAGGTGGTACGAGGACCAGATAGCCTTTTTAGTGTTCATCAACAATCTCCGTTGATGGCATTAAATGGGCTAGAGGTATCCATTACGACAAAGTCATATAAGACTATGCACGTTCTTTTTTTCTTACCAATGGTTACTGGTAGCTATATTTTCTTAGTGAATCCTACTATGGTGGATGCCGAATTCTTGAGATTCGATCACTTGAAGCCTGATTTGTCAAAGCAATAAGCGAATAATACTTCCACGGCACTACCATTGTCGATGAAGACCCTGTATACTTTAGAATTCCCTATCTTGGCTATTATCAACAAAGTTTTGTGTGTGATATTGCCTTTAGCACGACATTTTTCTCAATGAATTTGATGGTCTTAGTGACATGCAGTCACTGCTCTGTAGGTTATGTGGTGTCAAGTATCTTTCTCTCGCTTTCTAAACATTGTTAGAGGTGAGCTTTGTTGGCCCATGGATGGACAATATCGCTCTGTCCACATCTCCATCCATTTTGTCTTCTTCATGTTCAATTATTGTTGTCGTCTTCTATTTTTCTTTAATTGGGGTTGTGCTCCATTCTAACTTTTTTCTAAGCAATAAGTATCCACCTTTGATGGCGTGTAATCTTCCTTTTTGTATTGAGTGAGTCTCCCTTGGTAAAGTTGCTCCTCTATATCTCTGTGGAGGTCATTACGATTTTTCGTATCATAGACATGACATCTATACAAATTACAATATTCTTCTTTTGATATCTTATCAGGTGGCGCTCTTATGGGAGCAGGTTCTCTGAATAACTACTTATGGTTTGATCAGATTTTCTTCTTTGACTTTGTGAGGAATGTGTATGAGTATGCGGTGTTGCTTGTTGCAGTGTCTTTTCCCCTTATGACCAAGGTTCCTTTTCCCTTTTTTGATGCACCCTTTCTTAAGGCATATTTTCTGGGTCATTTCTCACCTGGCTCATTCTTTAACTTCTTGTTGTTTGCCTCCTCTATTCAAACTTCTATACCATTTTCTGGAAATCTCTGGGATTATCAGCCATGCCCACTGTGAGTCATTTTGTAGAATTTGTTTGACCTCATATCGTTCATGAATCTGCTAAAGACATTTTTGTATGTCAGATCCTTCACATGCAAACTTTTTTAAACAAATTGGCCATGATACTCTGTTATGATCTTTGTAGTTTGTAGTGATGCATTCATTAGATACGTGAAAGTCTTTGTAAACTTCTGCTTCTAGTAAAACATGACCATGAACGGATTTGAGAGTGGGGCCCAACTTTGGATTCTCTTCCTTGGTGAACTATTGTACTATGTGATCAACATTCTCGTCAAGAAGATTGGGAAGCCTTACACACAAGCCAAATAGGTGCCTTTCAGAATTGTATGCTTTTTTCGGTAGGAATGTAGGAACTCCTTATGATTTGTTGTTCCATCGTAGACCTTCACATGGTTGGGGCTTGAAATTATTTGGCATCACAAAGTTCTGCAACTCGTTTGCCAATAGGGAGTGCTCCACCTCTTCATGTGTCATAAAGTTCTAGGGTTCTTCATTGTGCTCTTGTTATTCTTCATTCCGTTGCCTCGAAGTATTATACTCGTTGTCTCCTATCAATTATCCATCATAACTTTATTCACGTTAATAAAATGTGCATAAAGATGCTCCTTATTAGCCTGAACCAAAGCCATGAAGGCTCATTTTCCTTTGCCGCGCTAATGAGGTGGGGATTCCGCTTCACCCCTGTCTATATGATGCTCCATGCTATTTTCTTGGTGTTCACTTCGGCTTGGCCTACGGCTGGGTGATGGGGTCATGGGTCCGGCTTCGAGCGCTCCTAGTGACCAACATAACTTAAAGAACAGTTGGTCCACACAGACGGCGCTACTGATGTGGTTGGTTCCTTCTAAATAACGACGTGGATTAGGAGTTACCATCAATCGGGGCTCCTCTCCGTGACTCCTACAACCAAAGTCTCAAATTGGCTCGGGATAAAAGTTTTTATGCTTGAATTAGTACTTTTCTCTTTGAGAGTGAATATTTCAAGGGTTTTTTGTAACTCACCTTGTTCTCATGATTCCTCCTCTATTTATAGGCTCTTCAAGCCGCAACCACAAGAGTTGTTTTACATATGAGTCATGGTGCTCGTAGTGGCTGCACGATTATCTTAAGGGTATACTCCATCGTCCCACTAGTAATGGCAAATTACTATTTTTAAAGTCAAATTTGATAATCTTTGACCATAAATATAAATTAATCTATATATAATATATATCATGTGAGATACTGTTGAATTCATCTTAACATATATTTTCTAAATATCAATTTTTATGCAAAATTGGTATATGTCGTTAGATATATTAACGGTCAAATATGATCATTGAACACCGTGAAAAAAAATAGATCATTACTGTTGGGACGGGGGGAGTATAAGATAGCCACAATTTCAGGGTTGTGACCCTAAAAGTGGTTACGGCCCGCGTATTTTGTATTGTGGACCGACTATTTACTTGTCGTAAGTTTGTTGTTACAAATGATAGGTTTGCTAAACCTCTCGGGCTCTTCGTGTGTGATCTTGGCCTTTCATTTGGGCCTTATATATACCATTTTCTTTTTGGGAGCCAAAATTTGTTGGCACTGACCATAAAACTCATTGACATAAATATTAATATTACCAAGTGAAATTTTTTTAAATTCATTATACCATATTTTTTCTTAATATCAATTTTTAATTGGGAGAAATATGTTTAGATGACCCCCAATTTCTTGGTAAGTGCTAATATAACCCCCAGTTTTTCAAAAGTGTTGATATACCCACGACTAACCAAAATTCAAAAACTCGTAACCTTGTGACTGTTAACCGACGTTGGCCACTAACTTTCCTACGTTTACCGAAATTGAAATGACCAAGATGCCACCTCATGTTCCCTTGAAAAAATTTGGTCCATTTTACCCTTGGAAAAAATTGGGGGCCACTTTTGATCTATTGAAGTAGGCCTCACAGTGAGGTTATATAAGCACTTAATCAAAAAAGAAGATTTTGCATTAGAACATACAACAAAATTCCAAAAATTATATAAGCATTTATTTTAAAAATATGGGTTGGATGAGGGATATTTATACACTATCTAGAATCCCAACTAACAAATACAATTATATTAAAATACTATTACAATACTTGAATAACCATATTGGACCATTTACATCAACAGAGATTAGCCATGCTGGAGTAAAATCTCTAGAGCTGTCATTCAACACAAAATACATTAATGTTCCATCTTTCAAATCCTACTCTAGTATGCAGTGTACTTATCTCTCCCATTCATCACCATTGTGCATCCATTCCATTATGTAGCACTTAGAGTATAGAAGAGAGCATATAAAAGAGGATCAAATAAAAATGAGGACTCAAGTTTCTGAACTTCTAGGAGTATCTAAAACACGACACTCCTAGAAATTTGTTCTATCCAAAACGCTTTCAATCTTACTGACTTTAACCCTACACAACTAGCAAAGAGAGCCAATATGTGTCCCAAAGGCCAATTATAGCCAAGTAGCCTTCCAAAAGGGTTTAAAACATTAATAGTTAAGAAACTTAAAAGCGGGATAAAAAAAGCAGCAAGAGTGCTAATCTTGACATAATAGTTTTAGTACCTCATGGAAATAATATCTTTCACCTTAGTTCAGGATCCCATGAAATCTTGTCCAATTGTGTACTTCCCTTTGCTGGCCCAAATAGGAGTACATTAGACTTGAAGCAAGAAATTAAGGCTCCAATGCATCTTATTTATCTAAAAGAACAGATATTATGTGAAGTATCCCCATTTTCTTTTTCAGGTTTTGGCAGGCCCAAGAAGATATACTCAAACACGGTACAATTTCTATTGCTTAAAGGGTGCTTCTACTCAGATCTGAGATCCCTCCGGTATCGCTATCATCGGGATAAGATCTACAGCTACCGTCAGAAATCTGCCACCAGCGCTTTGAGGAACTAGGGGATCAAATTGCGTCTTTTTGCTCTTCTGTCCCTTTTTCCTCTGATAAGGGGATTGTACTTCTTCACCGGCTTCTAGGTTCTTGGTTTTCACTCGTTCACTTCTACACAGTGTGCTTGCCGTTGAAGCGACATGAACAACCAAGCTTAAAAATCTGACTAGACGATCCCATCAAGTGTGCTAACTTGATGCGCCACCCAACCGCCGGAGATAAGCGAAGAGCTTGTTTGGCTGGAATCTTCAAGACAAAGCCCACAGAGTTGTCCGGGGGAAAATGCTCCGATGATAAATCTAGATATCTTCCTTGGAATTATGAATTAATAGTTGAGTGAATAGTGTTGCCTCTTTTATTATACATGTCGCCATCCCAATGGTTATTACACAAAGGACAAAACACAAGAAGGTAATTCAATGGACCTGGACCGACCAGATATGACACTCGGTCGCAGTATTATTAGTACACTATCACTCAACATATAAAATAGTTACTTTTTAAATAATTTGGATGAAATATTATAAAATAATCATTTTTATTGTATTCAATATTTAACTATTTCTAACTAAATTAATTTAAAAATTTTATAACTCATAGTTTTTCTTAGATGGAAGTTATGCATGAACGTAATGCTCATAACAGGCTAAACTTTTTAATTTGAAATAAAATTCTTTGTTTTAAATTTGAATTTAAAACACAAAATGTACATAAATTTTAACCCTAATATTTAAGTTAATAATTTCGCGCAATGCATGGTATTTCACTAGTCTCAAACACCATATAATAAAATTGGATTTACTTTCTGCATGATGCTGTCAACCGGGAATATTGAAGTCATTTTGACTAACATAAATCCAAATTGTCTAAAAATAATTTACTAACATTATAATATGTTAATGATTTAATTCTCTACTATATATAATCAATCATAACTTATACTAATATTATAATATATTTCTTATTTTATTTTTTTACTATATAATCAATCATTACTTGTTAAAATATATAACTTCTTAAGGTATAATTAAAAGTATAAATATCTCATTGCACTATATACATACACACACACACACACATATATATATATATATATATTTATCACTGAAGAAAATTTAAAGAAACACATAATCTGAACTAGCAAAATATTCATATTTTTTTAAATACATTGATAGAGTACTTCTGATAGAAATATGTACTCTTTGCGTCCCTCTTTTAGTGTCTTACTTCCTCTTTTGCCACTACTCAATGATGATTTTATAATTTTAATATCTTAAATTATGTTTAAAAATAAATTATAAAAATTAAATATTCTAAAAAATATGTGTTAAGAAGAATGTAGTAGTGTCTCATGTGATATTTTTCACATTTATGAATTTATATATTTTTACAATACAAACGATATTAACTTTATTGATGAATAGTGATGTAAGACACTAAAAAATGACAGAGGGAGTATACATATTATTTATTAATTAATTTATACATGAAAAAGTCTTGTTTTAGACCGACTAACTGTTAAATAGGGACATTTTATAATTAGTGAGACTAATAAGGTCATTTAATATTTACTTTTATTTATTGCAATGAGATACATATAATTATGATAGACTTTTAAAATGAATCTCAACATATAAATAATTAATTTTTAAATAATTTGAATGAAATATAATAAAAATAATCAAATTTTATTGTATTTAATATTTAACAATTTATAACTATCTCATATAGTTTTTCTTAGATGACTAAACTTTAAAATCTTAAATAAAATTCTTTCTTTTCAATTTAAATGTAAGACACAATATATAAAATAATAATAATTAATGCTGATATTTTAATTAATAATATCGCGTAATGGTACTCCGCTAATTACCATTTAACCGATTTTGGACCGGGTAACATCAAAGCGTGACTCTTGGGCTTTAAATAACATGGGCCTATATTTCGGGCCATGCATAATCATATACTTAATACAATTTGTACCAAAAATGTAGGATCTTGTTACACTATTTGAGAGGATTTCGTTCAAAATCCTTGATTTTCAACATTAAAATGTAATTTTATAATATTGAATGCTAAAAAATGTAATAGTAGCTCGAATTCCGCATAGCAGTATTGAAAAATGGAAGGTAAGGCACTGTTCTTTTCACTTGAATTTTAAGTCCATTTCAATTAAATTCACTTGTATTTTAATGAAATGATTTAATTTGGTTATATTATTATTTGTCTTAATTAGTTATTGTTTTGTTTAATTCAATTCAATTCAGTATCCACAAAAAGAAGACCTAACTCAAGTCACGTGTTTGTTCATCTGATTTAAACTGATCTGAACTTAATTGGCCAAATTAAAATTAAGTAATTTGAAAACTAGTAGCCATATACCTGATTTAATTTAATTTTTCAAATTAAAATGATTTGAATCGAACTGCTCCCTTCATTTCTCTATTATTGGCACGTTTTTCGGGTTACTTTTTTTATATGGCACATTTTCCATTTTTGTAAGATTCCTTCAATTCCATCCACGCATTCTACTTTTTACCTTCTACATTCAATTTCATCCCCTCATTTTCTTCTCATAAATTCAAGCATCTAAATCTATGGTGTCACTTATAGAAAAATGGAGGGAGTACAATTAAATTAATGGTAAGCAATATTTACCTTTTAAAATATAATATTTGTGACTTTGATTGTCCTAGCTATTGTCTGCAATATTTGTTTCCATAGCATGCCTCCAAAGCTAAATTTACAACACCAATGCACCAAAAACAAAAGATAAGGCCATAAATATTATTTTTAA
>JAULKK010283834.1:0-14033 GCA_032355705.1 Rubia peregrina
CATGGTTCGGGAGCCTAATAAATTCCCCCCACTTAGGTGAGTTTCAACTTTAAAAAAAATAGAATGTTAAACTTGTTTGAATTAAATTAATGGTAGGTATTTTGTATTAAACTAATTCTTTTTATGATTTTTCCCCCAAGAAAATGAGCTAAAATTGCAAATGAATCAAAACGGGTCGATTTGGGTCAAAATCTGACCCGGCCCGTATTGACTGGACCCATTTTGACTCAAATGAAACATTAACCCGACCCGACCCAACCCAACCCATATGAACTGGGTCAAAACAGGTCGGGTCTGGGTCGGGTCGCCCAATTTGAACACCCCTATACATGGCCATAAAAACCAAAAAATAATTATCCCATTCTACCCATTATGCCGCCTAGGGGGTTATAACCTCCAGGTGATTGAGCACTGATTGTTTGTAGCTTATGTTCATGAAAAAAGCACGGACGATAAGTTACATTAAATATGAAGTATAGATCACACAAACAACATAACATTACTGTAGAAACAAGGTATTAACGGCGGCTAAAATATCTAACTCATGAAAAAAAAAACACCATACCCTGCCCATCAAAGAGCACCACCAATATAACTCAACAAACCAAACTTGTTTCTAAGCACTAAATCCGTTGATTTTAGAGCTACATAATATGCTTCTAAGCTTTGGGGGGGGGGGGAATCTTCAGTCTCTCATCATGTAGAAACAAAAGATCACAGCATTCTACAAAGAACAATTTAAGCTACAATGTACGTCAAGTTGAAAGATCGATGTATGTGTGAAGCTTGAACCCTAATGTAATACTCCAAAAGCTTTTATGGTAACATTGGAAGCTAGCTATATGAACAACAAAACTAGGTAATTTTCGGATCATATTTATGAATTTTCATAAACTGTTTGCTGTACCAAGTGAAATCTACCAAAAGGACATGCCAAGGTTAGAACATTTTCAAGAAAGCTTCACACCAAGCGTGTGAGCCGGCCTTTTCTTTAAACTCAGCACTCCCAGCTGTCTTAACAACTTAACAGACCTAGACCGTGCTTGGGAGAACTCTGGCGAATAATGCGGGCTTCCACCAACTCGGTACATTATCACAGCCATGTCGCCTATGGCGGTGTAAATGTTTATTGGAGCAACTGATCTCTTGGCAATGGCAGATAGGTCCTGATCAGGATGGATGAACGCTTCAGTCTGTGATTCGATTGCTATACAGAGCTTCAAGATGTTTTCGAGGGAATCAACAAAATTAGGTATAGTTCCTTCCCTTTCCTTATTCAGCAATCTAATAACTACTGGAGAAAGATTGATCAACATATGAAGAATTTCTGAGACAGTATTAATGGTTAACCGAGCAATGTACATCTCTTCAGCATCACATGAACCTTTCTTCAGCTCTTTAAGGTTTAGGGTTTTAGGGCTGCTCTCTGCAGCATCAGAAGCTTTATCTTTCACTTCATTGGGTGGATCATATGAACCTTTCTCCACCTCTTTCGCGTCGCTCCCTTCAGTACCAAAAGCCCTATATTCAAACGTTTCAGGTGGATCACATGAACCTTTCTTCGGCTCTTTCACGTCACTCCCTACATCACCAAAAGGCTTATCTTCCACTTCATTGGGGGGATCATCAGAGGAGGCCTCATTCAGCTCTTTTATTATACGAAGATGAGACTCGACAGAGAAGGCTACCTGACCTATTGCCTCTCCAATTGCAGTGACATTGTTTGTTGGGATCCTCTGCAGAGCATCAAAAGACTCCCAAACTGAAGCTATCATCTTAAGAATCGTATCTTCATCTCTTTCCTCTTCAAAGTCTGAATGATGCCATTACATTGCAATGTCATCAGCAAAAGAGGGCATATGAACAAAGAACAATCGAAGAGGGTGAAGTATATCAATACCATAAGAGAAAACGGCCTCTCTGATTAGATTGAAGCTGACATCAACGAACTGGTCCACAGCCGTTCTTATGCGAGCCCCAAGCGTACTCCCCGCGTCACGGGTTGCTCCATGAGCCAATATAATGACCCTCTGAAGCAGACCAAAGTATTCTTGCATGTTATCAGCAAGGGACTGTACATCTGATACGTTTCCAGTCCAAAGCTTTCCAACTGCAGCGCAGAATCACGAAATGTCAAGAACAACAATCGACATCCTAAAACACACGAATCTGTTGGATGAAAAAGTAACAACATATTCAAATGGAGGTTTTAGCTCTTCCTTTCCCTCTCAATATGTCAAAATAAAGACATTGTTCAATCACCAATGTTAATCTCAGAAGAAAAGCTTTCCAACTGCAGCACAGAATCACGACTCGTCAAGAACAACAGCCGACATTTAGAAACACAAGAATCTGTTGGAGAGAGTTAAGAACAGAAGCCAATGACTATAAAGAGACGACATGTATGTTCAAATGAAGTTTTTGGCCATTTCTTTCCCTCTCAATCCATCTATAATCTCAGAAGAAGAAAGACTAATACATCACAATTAGCAAAGATCGATTTGGAAACCGTAAAACCTCATGAAATCATTCGAGAAGCGTACCCCTGGTGGCCTCGCTGGAGAAATCCTGAGCCATTCCGACGACCTGATCCCAGCCAACTCTTGGAAGTGCGGAAGTCGGCACTTGTTTCAGCAACTGCATTGATTCACAAAGTTGACTATTATACGGAGGAAGAAAAACACGCCAATTGCAAAATCGAAGCGGAAAAAAACACGACGGCGAACCTTGCGAGTTACGTTGACGGTGTCCTCGTATTCGATGAGAAGGTCGGCGATATCTATCTGGTCTTCCGAAATTCCTCCGGCCGCTTCCCCCATTGATGCGGTGAAAGTTTTCGTGGTTTTGAAACTGTTTCTTGGCGGGTAGCTAGAGAAACAGAAAGAGGGAAAATAAAACCGTTTGCTGCCCTCTACTTTAAACGGCTATCAAGAACTGTTATAACTGTAATAGTACTTGAGAATCAAGAACTGTGTAATGGGCAAATATAAGAAAAAATTAAAGTGGATTCAAATAAAGAAAACGTGTCTCTTCATTATTTTATTTTTTAATTTTTTTTGGAAAAATAGAGGTTTCTATTCATTATTATTATTTCCAAATGCGTTCTCTTCATTATTATGATTTTAAATTTTGGAAAAATAGAAGACGCGTTTGCTAAATACGTCCTCGTCATTTTCATATTTTTAAAAAAATTAAAGGCCTGTTATACGTTTTACTCTTTTCTCCAAAAAAAAAAATCAAAATCCAAAAAACCTAAGAAAGGGTTGTTTCTTCGTACACCATATGTTGCAGCACACAATTATACTATGTAAAAATATATATATATTCAAAAATTGTATGCGTCAGAATAAATGGTAAATAAATCTATACAACAACGAAATATCTCATCACCATTATTAATTTTAAATGCATCATACAACATCTACAAATGAAAAAACTCATTCATTTTTTTTATAAACCCCTCTTTGCAATACGAATAACCGAAAAGGTCAATTTCTCATCCATAAATTATAAATATATAGTCACAAAAATATTTAGCAAATATTATTTAGCTTAGCGTGCTTGATTGATGCCATGTAAAATAAATATATTATATCATGTGTTGGCAAAGTCTTGAGAAAGAATGTCTTTCCACACGCTTATGGAAAGACATGGTTTAATAAGAATAATAAAAGGTAAAAAGTCTTAGTTGCAATATTAAAAGTCTATTATGCAACATGTAGTAGTTATAAAGTTTATATCCGATTCATGCAACCCTGAAATTTTATCTTTATTCCTTCTAATTTGCACTTTAAACCCTGATCTTTCCATAATTCATGTAAATATCGTCTTTCAAGAGACGGACTCTTGTGTGTTGGTCAATTTTTTTGAATATTTAAAAAAATTGAAATATTGAAGGTAGAGTTAAATAATGTAAGTTATGATTTTAAACATAAACTCGAATTACATAGTAATATATTAATATATCTAGGTATTATTTTTTAGAAATACTATATGATTATAAACTTCATTCATATATATATATATACATGCTCATTTCAACTTTTTTACTTTTCTCACTCAATTATCTCCACACATTTCATTTGGGGAAAAAAGCACCTAAAGTTATGGTGTCAAACATAGTGAAACGGAGGGAGTAGTAAAAATGGATTCGATCTCTTAATTACTCAAATTCATTCTAATATAATTTTAATAATAAAACAGTTCAATATTATTTTAATAATATATGATTACATATCTTGAAAGATGGTTTTTCCATAAGTTATGGAATGATTAGGGTTTAAACTGCAAATTAGAAGAAATGAAGATAAATTTTTGGGTAGCATTAATTGGGCTATAAACTTTATAATTACTTCATGTTGCATAATAAATTTTTTATATTATAGGGGGCAAGCGATCAAGATAATTCTATAAACAAATCACGAAGAACATACCTGAGAACCCAAGGGAGTTGCAAAAAAAATGTTCGAGTAATATGTAAAAATGGAATAAGCAAATAACCACAAAATAGAGCAGGAGTGAGATGAGAAAAGAATGACGGAAGATACATAGAGAGGGTTTATAAAGAAAAGAAAATGAACAACCCCTTTTAAGGGAAGAGAACCAATGATGTAGGTCACATCATACCAGGATACACCCCTGACAAAGTCAAGAAAGGAAATATGGCAAGCACACAGAGAGTTGTTCCATGAATCGGCACCGATGATAGGATCCAGGGAATACTACTGTGCCTTCCATAAAGATCATGGCTATGATATCAAATATTGTAGCAATCTCAGAAGGCAGATCGAAGAGAACCTGAGAAATGTCTATCCAAGCCAATACGAGAAGGAAGATGAGGGGAAGTCGTTACAATGAAGCAAATAAGGAAAAAAGCTCAATAGAAAAAAAAACCAGGGTGTAGCAAACAACATAAATTAGAAGATGACAGCGGTGGTAGATTATGATGAGGACGCAACAAGCGAAGCTCCAGAAAAAGTAATCTTGTTTATACCTGGGTTAACAGAGTTGTTAACAACCAATGATTGGAAAGCCAAGGCTAGGTATTCACCACCACATGAGACTACCGACAAGAGGTTTCATTCGAACTGGACAAATTACATTTAGCGAAGAGGATGCAGTTCCAAATGTTTCACCTCATAACAACCTAATGGTCATCATCGCAAAAATTAGAAAATGCAACTATTCAAAGAGTATTTGTGGCTGACGGAGTGCAATTGAAATCCTATTCGTTGATTGCTTCGATAGTTTAGGGTTCAAGTGGACTGATCTAAAAAGATCCACATCCTCATTAGAAGGATTTAATGGAAAAGAAGAGACACCCTTAGGCAACATACAGTTGCTCGTCACCATTTGGGAGAATGATAGAAATTGTACCATCTTGTGTGACTTCGTGTCATGGATGCACCAAACCTATTTAACACCATCATTGGAAGGCCATAGATGAATACAAAAAAGATGATATGGTCTCCGTATCATTTAGTAATGAAGTTTTTGACTCCAGCTGGAATTGCAATAATAAGAGGTAACCAACAGACAGGGAGGTAGTGTATGGTCATCGCGATGAAAGTAGAAAATACTTCAGAGCAAGCAAAGATAGTTAGAACTATTTCAGATAACGGCTTACTTAGGCAGGAAGAGTCGGCACTAGATCTGGGGGAAGAAACTAAAGTCATTACTTTGGATGATGAAGATACTTCTAAGTGTATTAAAATGGGGAAGCATCTTCCACATTCGGAGAAAGAAAAGGTCATCTAAATCATGTGAAGTCATAAGGACACATTCGCATGGAATGTATAGAACATGGGAGAAGTTAACCCATGAATTGTTGCCCACTCTTTGAACATCAGCAATTGAGTAAAACCAGTCAAGGAGAAACAGCATAGCTTTGCAAGTGACAGGCAACGGGTAATTTTAAAAAATAAGTGAAAGCTTTTCATCAGCCGGATAACCTTAAGGAGATAACGTATCCCAAATGGATGGCGAACCCAGTGATGGTTAAAAAAACTGACGCGAGATGGAGAATGTGCATAAACTTTACTGATCTAAAAAAGGCATATCCAAAGGATTTTTACCATCAGCCTAAGATTGACCAGTTGGTTAAAGCAATTTTGGGGTACGAAGTTCTATATTTTTTGGATGCTTTTAAAGGATACCTTAAAATACCAATGAACCCAGAAGATGCGCATAAGGCGATGTTTAAAGCTGTCTTTCTTGGGCTCAATTACATCTACTACAACACATTGGAGTCCATGGCCTTCAAACTACTGCCATCTTCATGAATGACCTTCAATATCTTCTACCATCCTTGTGAATGGCCTCCAAATATCTTCTATCATCCTTGCGAATGGCCTTCAAATATCTTCTACCTCCCTCACAGTTGGCCTTCTACAAAATAATGCCTACTAATAAGATCACAAAGGAAGGTCTAGGTACCCGTGAATACCAAGTGTCCATTAGCCTGTTGGGATTTAAATAAAAAACCAATAATGGTGTCTAAACCCTTTGTCGCGTAAACATTACTAAAACTAATAATCAATCAAACAAAAGATGATAATAAATGTATCAAATGCATTGATTAACGCATGCATAAAGGTGCACGTCATTCCCGTCCATCATATCGATAATTTGGAACACCAACAAAATTAACTTCATTCAAAAAATTGAAGAAAAAATCCATAACCTCCTTAGCCACGTAACGTTGAACAATACTTGCATTAGGTCTGTATCGATTATTTACAAAATGTTTGAAGATTTTCTTATACCTCTCAAAAGAGTACATCCACCTCAAAACACCAGGCTGCACAACTTGATCTCACAGGCCAAATGAACTATAAAGTGGATCGATATATCAAAGAATGGGGGAAAATTACATCTCTATATGACACAAAACTTCGACTATCTTTGATTACAACCAGTCTAGCTTGGCCATACTAATGCTTTTGGGAAAAAATAGACTTGAAAAACAAATAAAGTTTTGTAATGCAAAATTATACATGAGAAGGCAATGACGAACTAATGGTAACGGCGTTCAATTCCTGCATCAAGTTGTGGCAATCGTGTGGTTTCAAACCAACCAACTTTAACACCTCGACATATACACATGACTTATGCTAGACGAATAAGCCCCCTACACCTTCACACTACTTAGGGTCTCACAATACGATATCTTCTCCGACTTAGACATAGAATAGCAAGCAGGTGGAAGGTAACAATAATCACCACTCGTGAACGACCACAAATTGCTCTTAATTCCCATTTCGACCAAGTCAAGCCAACCCTTCAACTCATCCTTAGTTTTACCCGGGGTATTCAACAATGTTCCAATCAAAGAGTAGCACACATTCTTCTAAATGTACATTACATCAAGACAATGTTTTATGTCCAAGACCTTCCAAAAAGGAAGGTTAAAAAATGGAGCATTTCTTCCAACTTCCTTCACTTGCAACATTACGCTTCCTCTTCCCAAAATCATTAGGCATTTCCCTAAATCTTTCATAAAACTCAATACCCGTTAGTGGTAACAGTGCCTCTCTGTTCTCCACTTCTCCATTGAACCACTTTTTCACTAATCGCCATGGGTGACCCTTGGGAAGAAACCGCCCATGCCCTTAATATATGGTTTACACCCGTGCTTTAATTGAAAAATTGATGTTTTCTTCTCACACACTAGACACACGTAATACCCTTTCACTGTATACCCGGAAAAATTTCCATATGCGGAAAAATCTTAATAGTGCAAACAACAAGGCTTTTAAAGTGAATAGTTTTCGGCACTACCATCGTATGCTCAAACATATTTTTTGAACAACATCGTCAAATCCTCCCCCAAAAGGGCGGGGTACACATCTAAATCATTACCGGGTTGCTTAGGTCCTGAAATCTTTAAAGATAATAACACATACTTTCGCTTCATTGTCAACAACGAAGGGAGATTGTAGATCACCACCATGGCGGGCCGTGAGTTACGTGTGCTACTCATATACCGAATGGATTCATTCCATCGGTAGACATGCTAAGTCTCAAATGTCCGGGTTATGCACTAAACTCAAGATATATAGCATCAAGCTTCTTCCAGTGCTAACAGTCTGACGTATGTCCAATAACGTCATCCGCCACACTATCTCTTTCAGCATGCCATCACAACAACTTTGCATCTTTAAAAAAAATCAAACTACTTCTTCAACCAGGGAATGATAGGAAGATACCACAACACTTTGGTCAAAGTTATTTTTTTCTAATTGAAATCAACTTGCGCACCAACCACAATTCCACTTCGCTTTAACTTATACGTGACTCGCCATAGAGACAACACCTGTCTCACCCTTCATCCTCCGAGCCTATGTAAAACATGCAATCGTTCAGAAATGCTTTTATTTTCTCAATTCCATTCCCAGAGGATAAAATGTTCTTTTCGCTGCATACAAATGATTAAGAAAATTATTAATCTCTGGAAGCAATTCCCTAACTAATTCGAGAGTCTCTGCCATCCCTTTATTAGTCCACACGTATTTTTCTTTCAAATTCATCATTCACAAAGTGGCACTCAAAACTGAATGTTTCGGACCATTGTACAAAGTCGTCTTATTGTCATTGTGCAAAACTTCTAGGACTTTGGGTTTTCCATGGAATTCTCTAGCAACATCCTCCACCATCTCCTCATATATATTATTTACGTTAAAATCATCGGATTCTTTTTGTCTAACATCGTCTACCCTAGCATTGTCAACCTTCATGTGCCACACTCAAAAGGTGTAACTAGTTTGAACCCCCCGCACGACGAGATGTTGCCGTAATTTTTGCCTACCCAAAAACAAATCATTCCTAAAATATTTACATGGGCAACATGCTTGCACCACGCCATTCTTGGAAATATGTTCAAAAGCAACAACGATAAAGGATTATATCAAAGGGATGTAATCGGATGATTTTCTCAAATTTCTTCCAGTCAATTCAATTCGATCCATATTCAATAACCTGTAATAAGGTGTGATTTTCAACCACATGACCATTATGCAACACAAAACATTGTTTAACGTTCATCAATGCAAGTAAAACATCATAATCATTTCAATGAACGAAACATATGAGTTCAAACCAAATTTATTTTTCTTCCAATCTTATACATAATAGATTGAGGAAAAATTGCATACCTTTGAAAATTCCCAAGGGATTCTACATTAGTTCTTCAAGAAGCCCAGAATAAAATTTAGTTTTTTATCAAATGAGTTATTCATACCACAATAAGCTAAACCGCATTTATTATTGTCCTCAAAGACCATGTTCCAAACTTGGAACTTTGTTCCTTAACCATACCCATAAATACCAATATTATTACAAATTCTGAAGATGGGTTTGATTTGGGCTGAAATAGGTCGGGTTGAAACCTATCGATTTCCATTTGTCGGATCAGGTCAGGTTACTATCGTTTCTAGTTGAACGTGTCAATTTTTTCCTTCGTGTCAGGTCGGGTTATTTTTGGGTATTTTCATACTTGGGTTAGGTCTGGTTGGGTTGGATCGGGTTGGGTTTTTTGGTCGGGTTATTATCTTATCATTTTTTGTACTTGAGTTTTGTTCGAGTCGGATTATATCAGCATTTTTTTAATAATATTTCATATTTAATTTGGGTATATTTTAGGTTGGTTCATTTTGGATCAGGTTATTATGCTACCCGATTAAATTCGAGTTAGTTTAGATTATGTTTCAAAAATATTATTGTAACAATTGCATTATTATTGGGTTTTGTTCAGTTGTAACTAGTAACTTTATTAAATATATTTTTAATATTCCTTCGCAAAAGATATTTGAAAGCAATATTTAATTAGCTCTCCATAATTACTAATTCAAAATCATAATTCTAATTAGACATCTCTCTTTATTTGACTATTATTCATAAGATTTATAAACTTGGTCATGCTTGTGCATTTTTAATTTAACCTTGTGTGTTCAGATTGTTATGAGTTGACTTTACTTAATCATACTTGTAGGCTCTTAAAAAATATAATCCTACTTTATTCTTATAAGTATGCCAAAAAAATTTACTAGTTTGACTCATAAACAAGTTGACTTGGTTTCATATTAAATGTTAGTCTACTTTTTATAACTACATCAGTTTTGAATTGATTACGTGTAGGGTTGTAAAATGTCAATTCACTTCCTATTAACCCTCTAAACTATTACAAAATTAGAATTCAAATGCGTTAAAAATAAGATATAAAAAAAGCGCATCACAAGTTTTTCAACTTCAAACACTAGTTTGAGGCCAACCTTATTATATATACCACCAGATATTAAGTTTCTACACAGAGAAGGAACATAAAGAACATTTAAAAGTGATATATTCCTTCCTGAGGTCATATTGAGAAAAACATTCCCTCGAGAACTGATGCACTGCTTGAATTTCCCATTTAGACTTGTTCACCATCAGCGACCTCCTCGAAAGGTGTAAACGGGTCTTTATTTATTCAAAAGTGTTTAGAGGCACCAGTTTCAATAATCCAATCTGTCTTGTTTTGATCAAGTTGACTTCACAGACCACGACAAAAATTGTCTCCACCACATGTTCCTCTTCGGTGAGATTGGCTTGAGGTTTGTTATTGTTTAGGTTGGGTTTGTTGTTGGCGTCCTTACACTGGTAGCATTGGTAAGCTTGATGACCAGTTTTGTCGAACATATGGCAAGCACCTTTGGACTTCTTCTGAATTGGCCCATTCTTCTTGAAGGTGCTACCTTTTTTATCAAGTTGATTCCCTTGTTAAAGGTAGTAGTAAACTTAGACCTGTTAACATTTTCAAATTCTACAAGATTAGTTTTAACCGAATCGAAAAAGGAAGAAATTCACTTATATTTCAGGCAATTGGCTTCCTCATTCTTCATGTGGCTAACTAGCTCCTCCAGAGTCACATCACGTTTCTTGTGTTTGAGATGGCTACGATAGTCATACCAAGAATTCAAAAGCTTCTCAATGAGTACATTGGCATGAGTGATGTTGCTCATCTCCATGCCTTCTTCGATTACTTAGGTGGCAAATTCTCATACTCATATGTACCTGGTCCATAATGGGCTTGTTGTCCACCTTTTGGAACTTGAGCCGGTTCCCCACAACGTACTATTCCTCCCTACACCATCAGCACCATATTTCTTCTCCAGCGTCTTCCATATTGACTTAGCATATTTTTGGTGATGAACAAGTTGAATATGGGATTCGCCATATTGTTTAGAAGATGACCCTAGTAGTTATGTTGTCTTTCAAATATTTGAGAATCGACTCGCCAGATTCCCTTGAAGGAACCAGAGAAGCTGTTTGTGGAGTTTAATTGGTGGGTGAAGTAGGGTAGTTATTTTTAGAGGATCGGTAATTAAAACATAATCCACTTCTAGTAGTACAAGAAAAAATAAAGTTCTTCAAAACCAACGTTTGTAGTTAAAACCGTCCAAAGGTGGTATTTTCAATAGCTCATTCAGAAATCTTGTTTGATCAGACATTTTTTCCGAACAAGAAAGAATTTTTTTTAAAATTAATAAATTGTTGGTAAAATTAGTAATAATGAACGAAGAGAATGTATGGTCTTTGGCCTTAGAAAATTTTATTTTCGTAAACGAACAGTACGAACTATGGTTTTTTTATTTTGAAACCGAATTTAGAAGACGGATTTTGTTTTGAAATCTAAAATGTTGGCATGATAAATCGCTACCTTTGAAACGAAATTCTCCCAATCTTTTTGTGGCAAGGTTCAACGTGGGCATTCATTCCTCAAGGTACCACGAAAACTCCCTTGCTCGTACACTCAAGGAGTGTGTCTCTGAAATCCTTCGGGACTAGTTTTTTTATAAGCACTCAAGGCAATGAACTGATCACAAAAAGTGGACGAAAGTGGAAGAAGTTCATCAGAAAAGCGAAACAACTATTCCGCTAAGATACAGACTCGGTTTGAATTTTATCAACAAAAAGATTCGAGTAAAAAAATGAATTGGACTTTACCAGGTCAAATACGCAGTTTCAATGTATCTCATTGAAAACCAAGTGAATTTTTAACAAGTGAAAAATTCGAGTTTTACCGTAAGGAGAAAAATTAGATAATTTGTTTAAGACCAAGGAAAGACATTTGATTATCTAAGAAGTCTCATAATGCTGGTCTCTTAAACAAATTGAGACCAAACAAATTAATATGGACTCGACCCGACACATCCCGATGGACGGTGTGGCTGGCGAAGGTGGCACACGTGAGGAGTCTTCTCTTTCTTGCTCACTCATAGGAGTAGTGAAACATTTTCTCATATAAACTAGAATTTCTCCTTCTAAACTTCCTATCTGGGACAAAGAGGAAAGTGTTAACACTTGCTTTTGTCATAAAATCTAAATCGATATTGGAATGAAAGACTCATTTTTACATTGCAAACATCGTTTTACCCATACGTGAGTAAAAAACCCGACACTCCAATATCTTTAAATGGTTATCATACAGCAGGCTGACACAGAAGGTCCTGTGTCATGTATATAATCTTCTTCTATACTGGAAAAGAAAGGAAGGTTAAGAATAAACATGCATCTTGCTCAGCAGAGATTGCTTACTTGATCATACGCATAGTATGCAACAAGTTGAGTTTACAAAAACACAGTTACTTTGTGCGGATGCTTGTGAAATGCACAAGAAAGATTAGCTCCAATGAAGGTTGTGCCTGGCACATGTTGACTCTGTGATTCTGAGCTCGAAACCACACTGGCAGTGCATTTTCTAAAGCAGTGTTTGTGCATTAGGCATCAAACTAACATCGAGTTTAGACAGATTACCTTATATCACCTCTGGTGAACGGAATAGGAGAGTGTTTCAGGTCTGGAATCAGAAAAACCCATCATTTCCATGCTATGGTCAAATTCTGTTGCAGATATTAGTATAGAGATCATGTCCAACTGCCAATAGGGGAGGTCCGGAGAAGACTGCAACAGCAGTAGAAAGGAATACCATATACTGACAGAAGCGGAGAGCTTTTAAGGGTCATGGAATCCGAGGTACAGAATTGGGTTTGACAGTAAAAATTTCTTCAGTGAGCAACCTCAATTCCATGAGTAAACGATTTGTCTGCTGGCTGTGCTCTCCTTCAAAGTTTATGATAATGCTCCTAGGTCGCTGCTCGGTAGAATATTACTGAGTGCCGACTTGGCAGAGCATCAGGGGCTCTTTAGGTTGTAAAATTCGTTGGCAACTACAAAGCTAGCTCATCTTAGGATGAGAGAACAAACAAATTGTGCTGTAATGTTACTAGATTATATAACCATGAGGACCATCGGAATATCTTGGTTTTAGATTACAGAACCAACAAGGTAGTCAAATATAAATAAAAGGGCTGAGCTTGAAACAAGCAACCAAAGAATTTTTGGTAGATAAAATATAAACTCTCTTTTATCTAAAAATACACAAGAATCTGTGATCGGTGTGGATAGAGGATGGCCATCATTCATATCGTCTGAAATCCAAAGGGTTCCAAGTATTAAAAAGAAAAAAAGAGAGGTATACTTTAGTCTCTACTTTAAGAGCCCAAAGAAGACTAATTCTAAAAGCAATAACATCTTCAAAACTTCCAAGTAGAATCTTGAGTTTCTACAACTTCCAATTCTTGCTAACATAGCGCGTAAGATTCACCAATCCTCAACTTCTTTTGGAGAGGAATGGTGCGGTGTTAGATCATCAAGCCAATCGCCATAAATTTTATTTATCTTCTTCTTTGACTTCCACCCCGAGAAGTTCTTGTTCTCACTTACGACCTTTATCTGAGCACCAACGTCAATGCCAGGGGATGGATCAATGGCAGGAGCTGTACAAGGCATTTGGATAGTACTAACATCAGCTTCAACTGGGAAGCTTGGTACATGCAGCTCTGGCAAAATAGATGAATGAACTTAGTAGACAACATCAGAATTCCTAGATTATGATATCAAGTTACAAAGATGCTGGACAAATTTAGGAGACAACATCAGAATTCCCAGAATACAATAACAAGTTACAAATATGCGGGATATATTTAATAGAAAAC
>JAULKK010283842.1:0-12899 GCA_032355705.1 Rubia peregrina
GCTTAGACGCTTGGAAATATCCCTCTTCTCTGTGGACAACCCCGACTTGCCAAACTATCTACTTAGTTGTATTTAGTAAGCAATAGGACTTTTAAATTATATCTTTGAGAGGTACGGCGACGACCTCCCATACTACCCCCTTGGGAGTCCTCGCGTTGTACCCATTCCTTTTTTGGCTCTCCATTCTTCTCAATTTCCCCCAAGTCAGTCTTTTTATCGTCGTTCGGCCATCGTCTTCTTTTTCCTCATGTCAGGACACGTAAAAGTATGCGGGCGGAGTCGAGACGTTTAGCATATCATCTGCGTTAGTCTATAAACAGGAAATTAAGTCAGACGTGTCATGCAACGTTTGACAAAGGATGTGAGGTGAATCGTGGCTGTTTGGAAACGTTGAAAGAAACTAGCGGTTTGTGGGTTCTAGGAGACTGAAGGTTCTTTTTCCGGAGGTGGTTCGGGGAGACTAATTCATAAAAATGAATCATATTTGTGGTTCCAGAACCGGACAAACGGTAAGTATGTCTAGCCTACGATCAATGATATAATATGTGTAACTGAATACTGCGATCGAGAAAAGTAAATATTTTAATATCTTAAAGTAAAGGATATATTTGTAATTACACACACAATACAGAAAAAACTATTAATTGCAGTCTAACCTATCTACCCATTTTGCTTTTAAATAAACATTACAAAGAGAACATGATGGGTACGATCATACCAATACTAACGCACCGGATCCCATCAGAACTCCGAAGTTAAGCGTCCTTGGGCGAGAGTAGTACTAGGATAGGTGATCCCCTGGTTAGTCCTTGTGTTGTACCCCTCCCTCCTTTTTTGGCTCTCCCTTCTTCTCAATTTCCCCAAGTCTGTCTTTTCATCACCGTACATCTTCTTATTTTAGTGGCCATCATCTTCTTTTCCCTATGTCGGGCTGTGTAGAAGTTTGTGGGCGGAGTTCAGACATTTAGTATATCATCTTCGTTAGTCCACGAATGGGACATTAGGTCGGACGTGTTGTGCAATGTTCGACAAAGGATGTGAGGCGAACGGTGTTTGTTTGGAAACGTTGAAAGAAACTAGTGGTTTTGTGGGTATTGAGAGACTAGAGGTTGTTTTTCCGGAGGTTGTTCGGGGAGAATAATTCATAAAAATACTTCATATTTGAGGTTCCGAAACCGATCGAACTTTAAATATTCCCAGCCTACAATCCACAATATAATATGTGTAACTTAATATAGCGATCGAGAAAAGTAAATGTTATAATATCTTAAAATCTAGGACATATTTGTAATTACACACATAATACCAAAAAACCCATTAATTGCAATCAAAACTATCTTTCTATTTTCTTTTATATAAACATTACGAAGAGAACATGACGGGTACAATCATACTAGTACTAACACACAGAATCTCATCAGAACTCCGAAGTTAAGCGTGTTTGGGCGATAGTAGTACTAGGATAGGTGACCCCCTGGTTAGTTCTCGTGTTGTACCCCTCCCACCTATTTTTGGCTCTACATTCTTCTTAAATTCCCCCAAGTTAGTCTTTTCATCACTTTCTGTCGTCTTATTTCAGCGGCCATCATTTTCCCCATATCGGGCCATGTGGAAGTTTGCGGGTGGAGTCTAGGCATTTAGCTCATATCTGCATTATTCCATGAATGGGACATTAGGTTGGATGTGGCGTGTGTCGTTCGACAAAGGATGTGAGGCAAACAGTGGTCGTTTGGAAACGTTGAAAAAACTAGCGGTTTGTGGGTTCTAGGAGATAGGAGGTTCTTTTTTTGAAAGTGGTCCGGGAAGACTAATTCATAAAAACATCATATTTGAGGTTTCAAAACCGAGCAAAAGGTAAGTGATCCCAGCGTACAATCCAAAATATAATACGTGTAACTAAATACTGCGATAGAAAAAAGTAAATGTTATAATATCTTATAGTAAAGGACATATTTGTAATTACACACATAATACCAAAACCCCCATTATTTTCAATAAAAACTATCTACCCATTTTTCTTTTAAATAAACATAATGAAGAGAACATGATTGAACGATCATACCATTACTAATGCACCGGATCTTATGAGAACTCCAAATTTAAGCATGCTTGGGCGAGAGTAGTACTAGGATGGGTGACCCCCTAGTAATTCATCGTGTTATACCCCTCCCTCCTTTTTTTGGCTCTCCCTTCTTCTTATTCCCCATGTCGGGTCGTGTGGAAGTTTGCAGGCAGAGTCGAGACATTTAGCATAACATCTGCGTTAGTCCACAAACGGGACATTCGGTTGGACGTGACGTGCACCGTTCGACAAATGATGTGAGGCAAACGGTGGTCGTTTGGAAACATTGATTGAAACTAGCAGTTTGTGGGTTCTGGGAGAAAAGAGGTTCTTTTTCCTGAGGCAGTTCAGGGAGACTAATTCATAAAAATACATCATATTTGAGGTTCCGGAACCGGGCAAACAGTAGGTATTCCTAGCCTACAATCCAAAATATAATATGTTAACTATATACTGTGATCGAGAAAAGTAAATGTTATAGTATCTTAAAGTAAATGATATATTGGTAATTATACACATAATACCAAAAAAACCATTAATTGCAATCAAAACTATCTAGCAACTTTGCTTTTAAATAAACATTATGAACAGAACATGATGGGTATAATCATACCTGCACTAACGCACCGGATCCCATCAGAACTCCGAAGTTAAGTGTGCTTGGGTGAGAGTAGTACCACCTTGTGGGGAAGCCCTCGTGTTGTACCTCTCCCTCATTTTTTGGCTATCCCTTCTTCTAAATTTCCCCCAAGTTAGTATTTTCATCAACGGACTGCCATCATCTTATTTTCCCCCATGTTGGGCCGCGTGGAAATGTACGGGCAGAGTCGAGACATTTAGCATATAATATGTGTTAGTCCACGAACGAGATATTAGGTCAGACGTGTCGTGCAGTGTTTGACAAAGGATGCAAAGTGAACAGTGGTAGTTTGGAAACATAGAAAGAAACTAGCGGTTTTTGGTTCTGGGAGACTAGAGGTTCTTTTTCCGGAGGCGGTTCATGGAGACTAATTCATAAAAAATATCATATTTGAGGTTCCGGAACCTGGCGAACGGTAAGTGTTTCAAGCGTCCAATCCTAAATATAATATGTGTAACTGAATACTGCGATAGATAAAAGTAAATGTTATAATATCTTAAAGTAAAGAACATATTTGTAATTTCACACATAGTACCAAAACCCCCATTAATTGCAATCAAAACTATCTACCCATTTCGCTTTAAAATAAACATAACGAAGCGAACATGATTGTACGATCATACCAATACTAACGCAGCGGGTCTTATGAGAACTCTGAAGCTAAGCGTGCTTGGGCGAGAGTAGTACTAGGATAGGTGACCCCCTGGTCGTGTTGTAACCCTCCCTCCTTTTTTGGCTCTCATTTTTTCCCTTAATTTCCCACAAGTCAGTCTTTTCGTCACCATCCGTCTTCTTATTTCAGCGGTTATCATCTTCTTTTCCCCCATGTTGGGCCGCGTGGTAGTTCGCAGACAGAGTCGAGATATTTAGCATATCAAATGTATTAGTCCACGAATGGGAAATCAGGTGGGACGTGTCGTGCGACGTTCAACAAAGGATGCGAGGCGAACGATGCTCGGTTAAAAACGTTTAAAGAAACTAGCGGTTTGTGGGTTTGGGAACAATAGAGGTTCTTTTTCCGGAGGTGGTTCATGGAGACTAATTCATAAAAATACATCATATTTGAGGTTCCAATACTGTGCGAACAGTAGGTATTCACAGCCTACAATCCAAAATATAATATGTTAACTAAATATTGTGATTGAGAAAGGTAAATGTTATAATAACTTAAAGTAAATGACATATTGTTAATTATGCACATATACCAAAAAAAACATTAATTTCAATCAAAAATATCTACCCATTTTGCATTTAAATAAACATTACGATACATTAGGTTGAACGTGTCTGCAGCGTTCGACAAAGGATGCGAGGCGAACAGTGGTTGTTTGGAAACGTTGAAAAGAACTAGCAGTTTGTGGGTTCTGGGAGACTTAAGGTTCTATTTCATGAAGCGGTTCGGGGAGGCTAATTAATACAAATACATCATATTAAAGTTTCCAAAACCTGGCGAACAGTAAGTGATCCAAGCGTACAATCCAAAATATAATATGTGTAACTTAATACTACGATCAGGAAAAGTAAATGTTATAATATCTTAAAGTAAATGATGTATTTGTAATTACACACGTAATACCAAAAAACCCATTAATTTCAATCAAAACTATGTACCCATTTTTCTTTTAAATAAACATTACGAAGAGAACATGATTGTATGATCATACTAGTACCAACGCACCGGGTCTTATGAGAACTCTGAAGTTAAGCGTACATGGGTGAGAGTAGTACTAGGATAGGTGACCCCTTGGTAATTTCTCGTGTTGTACCCCTCCCTCATTTTTTGGCTCTCCATTCTTCTTAATTTCCCACAAGTAAGTTTTTTCGTCACCGTCCGTCTTCTTATTTCAGCGGCCATCATCTTCTTTTTCCCCATGTCGGGCCGTGTGGAAATTAACAGGCGGAGTCGAGACATTTAGCATATCAACTGTATTAGTCCACGAATGGGAAATTAGGTAGGACGTGTCATGCGGCATTCAACAAAGAATGTGAGGCGAACGGTGCTCGGTTGGAAACATTGAAAGAAACTAGCGGTTTGTGGGTTGTGGGAGAATAGAGGTTTTTTTTCCGGATGCAGTTCAGGGAGACTAATTCATAAAATTACATTATATTTGAGGTCTCAGAACCTGGCGAACAGTAGGTATTCTCAGCCTACAATCAAAAATATAATATGTTCACTAAATACTGCGATCGAGAAAGGTAAATGTTATATTAACTTAAAGTAAATGACATATTAGTAATTATGGACATAATACCAAAAAAACCAATTATCTGCAATAAAAAATATCTACCCAATTTGCATTTCAATAAACATTAAGAAGAGAACATGATGGGTACGACTATAACTGCACTAATGCACCGAATCCCATCAGAACTCCGAAGTTAAGCGTGCTTGGGCTAGAGTAGTACTACCCACTGGGAGTTCCTCGTGTCTTACCCCTCCCTCTTTTTTAAGCTCTTCCTTCTTCTCAATTTTCCCCAAGTCAGTCTTTTCGTCACCGTCTAGCCGTTATATTCTTTTTCTCCATGTCGGGCCACGTGGAAGTGTACGGGCAGAGTCGAGACATTTAGGATATCATCTGCGTTAGTCCACGAACGGGACATTAGGTCGGATGTGTCGTGCAACAATCGACAAAGGATGCAAGGCGAACGGTGGTCGTTTGGAAACGTTGAAAGGAACTAGCAGTTTGTGGGTTCTGGGAGACTAGAGGTTATTTTTCAAGAAGCGGGTTGGGGAGACTAATTCATAAAAATACATCATATTAGAGGTTCCGGAACCAGGTGACCGGTAAGTATTTCAAGCCTACAATCCAAAATATAGTATGTGTAAATGAATTTATAATATCTTAAAGTAAAGGACATATTTGTAATTACACATGTAATGCCAAAAAAAATACTAATTGCAATCAAAAATTTCTACCATTTTTATTTTATATAAACGTTACAAAAAGAACATTACGGGTACGATTATACCACTACTAATGCACCGGATCATCAGAACTCCAAAGTTAAGTGTGTTTAGGTGAGAGTAGTACTAGGATAGGTGACGCCCTGGTAAGTCCTCGTGTTGAACCACTCCCTCATTTTTCTGGCTCTCCCTTCTTGTTAATTTCCCGCAAGTCAGTCTTTTCATCACCGTCCGTCTTCTTATTTCAGCGGCCATCATTTTTTCCCCTGGTCGGGCCGTGTCGAAGTTCGTAGGCAGAGTTGAGACTTTTAGTATATCATCTGTATTAGTCCATGAATGGAAATTAGGTAGGACATTTCGTGCATCGTTCAACAAAGGATTTGAGGCAAACGATGCTCGGTTGGAAACGTTGAAAGAAACTAGCGGTTTGTGGGTTGTGGGGGAATGAAGGTTCTTTTTTCTGGAGGCGGTTCAGGGAGACTAATTCATAAAAATACATCATATTTGATGTTCTAAAACTGGGCGAACAGTAGATATTCCTTGCACACAATCCAAAATATCATATGTTAACTAAATACTGCGATTGAGAAAGGTAAATGTTATAATAACTTAAAGTAAATGACATATTGGTAATTATGCACATAATACAAAATAAATTAATTAATTGCAATCAAAACTATCTACCCATTTTGCATTTCAATAAACATTACGAAGGGAACATGATGGATACGATCATACCTGCACTAACACACTGAATCCCATCAGAACTCCGAAGTTAAGCGTGCTTGAGCCAGAGTAGTACTACCCGCTTGGAGATCCTCATGTCTTACCCCTTCCTCTTTTTTAACTCCCCCTTTTTCTCAATTTCCCCCAAGTCAGTCTTTTCGTCACCTTCCAGCCATCATCTTCGTTTTTCCCATGTTGGGCCGTGTGAAAGTGTGCGGGCAAATTCGAGACATTTAGCATATCATCTGCATTAGTCCACGAATGGGACATTAGCTCATACTTTTCAAGCAGTGTTTGACAAAGGATGCGAGGCGAACAGTGGTCGTTTGGAAATGTTGAAAGAAACTAGTGGTTTGTAGGTTCTGGGAGACTGGAGGTTCTTTTTCCGGAGGCAGTTCAGGGAGACTAATTCATAAAAATACATCATATTTAAGGTTCCGGAACCTGGAGAACGGTAAGTATTCCCAGCCTACAATCCACAATATAATATTTGTAATTACACACGTAATGCTGAAAAAACCCTAATTGCAATCAAAACTATCTACCCGTTTTTCTTTTATATAAACGTTACAAAAAGAAAATAACGGGTACAATTATACTAGTACTAACACACCGGATCCCATAAGAACTCCAAAGTTAAGTGTGTTTGGGTGAGAGTAGTACTAGAATAGGTGATCCCCTGGTAAGTCCTCGTGTTGTACCCCTTCCTCATTTTCCTGGCTCTCCCTTCTTGTTAATTTCCCACAAGTTAGTCTTTTCATCACCTTCTGTCTTCTTATTTCAGTGGCCATCATCTTCTTTTTCCCCTTGTCGGGCCGTGTGGAAGTTTGTAGGCGGAGTCGAGAAATTTAGTATATCATCTGTATTAGTCCATGAATGGAAATTAGGTAGGACGTTTCGTGCTGCGTTCAACAAAGGATGTGAGGCAAACAATGCTTGGTTGGAAACGTTGAAAAAAACTAGAGGTTTGTGGGTTGTGGGAGAATAGAGGTACTATATCTAGAGGCGGTTCAGGGAGACTAATTCATAAAAATACATCATATTTGAGGTTCCAAAACCGGGTGAACAGTAGATATTCCTAGCCTACAATCCAAAATATAATATGTTAACTAAATACTACGATCGAGAAAGGTAAATGTTATAATAACTTAAAGTAAATAACATATTGGTAATTACGCACATAATACCAAAAAACCAATTAATTGCAATAAAAACTATCTACTCATTTTGCATTTGAATAAACATTACAAAGAGAACATGATAGATACGATCATACCTGCACTAATGCACCGGATCCCATCAGAACTCTAAAGTTATGCGTGCTTGGGCAAGAGTAGTACTACCCATTGGGAGGTCCTCGTGTCTTACCCCTCCCTCATTTTTTTAGCTCTCCCTTCTTCTGAATTTCCCCCAAGTTAGTCTTTTTGTCACCGTCTGACCGTCATCTTCTTTTTCTCCATGTCAGGCCGCTTGGAAATATGCAGGCAGAGTCGAGACATTTAGCATATCATGTGCGTTAGTCCACGAACGGGAGATTAGGTCGGGAGACTAGAGGTTCTTTTTCCGAAAGCAGTTCAGGGAGACTGATTCATAAAAATACATAAATTTGAGGTTCTGGAACCGGGAAAATGTTAAGTATTACCAGCCTACAATCCATAATATAATATGTGCAACTGAATACTACGATCGAGAAAAGTAAATTTTATAATATCATAAAGTAAAGGATATATTTAAAATTATACACATAATACCGAAAATAACCATTAATTGGAATCAAAACTATCTACCCATTTTACTTTAAAATAAACATTACAAAGAGAACTTGATGGGTACGATCATACCAATACTAACGCACCAGATCCCATCAAAACTCCGAAGTTAAGTGTGTTTGGCGAGAGATGTACTAAGATAGGTGATCCCCTGGTAAGTCCTCGTGTTGTACCCCTCCCTCCTTTTTTGGCTCTCCCTTCCTCATAATTTCCCCCAAGTCAGTCTTTTTGTCACTGTCGTCTTCTTATTTCAACGGCCATCATCTTCTTTTCCCCATGTCGGGCCGTGTGGAAGTTGACGGGCGGAGTCAAGACATTTAGCATATCATCTACGTTATTCCATGAAAGGGACATAAGGTCGGACGTGGCGTGCGGTATTTTACAAAGGATGCTACGCGAACAGTGGATGTTTTGAAATGTTGAAAGAAACTAGCGGTTTGTAGGTTCTAGGAGACAAGAGGTTCTTTTTCCGTAGATGGTTCGGGGAGACTAATTCATAAAAACATCAAATTTGAGGTTCTCAAACTGAGCGGCGGTAAGTGATCTCAGCGTACAATCCAAAATATATTATGTTAACTGAATACTGCGATAGAGAAAAGTGAATTTTTTAATAGCTTAAAGTAAATGACATATTTGTAATTACACACATAATACTGAAAAAACCCATTAATTTCAATCAAAACTATCTACCCATTTTTATTTTAAATAAAAATTATGAAGAAAACCTGACGGTTACGATCATACCAGCATTTACGCACAAGGATCCCACCTGAACTCCAAAGTAAAGCGTGTTTGGGCGAGTGTAGTACTAGGATGGGTAACCCCCTAGGAAGTCCTCTTGTTGTACCTCTCCTCCTTTTTTTGGCTCTCCCTTCTTCTCAATTTCCCCCAAGTCGGTCTTTTTGTCACCATCCATCTTCTTATTTCAGCGGCCATCATCTTCTTTTTCCCTTTTCGGGCTGTGTGGAAATGCACGGGTGGAGTCGAGACATTTACCATAACATCTACGTGAGTCCACAAATGGGAAATTAGGTTGGATGTGTCGTGCGACATTCAACAAAGGATGCGAGGCGAATGGTGGTCATTTGGAAATGTTGAAAGAAACTTGTGGTTTGTGGGTTGTGGGACACTTGAGGTTCTTTTTCTGGAGGCATTTCAGGGAGACTAATTCATAAAAATACATCATACTTGAGGTTCCAAAACCGCGTGAATGGTAGGTATTCCCAGCCTAAAATCCAAAATATAATATGTTAACTGAATACTGCGATCGAGAAAATTAAAAGTTAAAATATATTAAAGTGAAGGACATATGAGTAATTATACACATAATACAAAAAAAACCATTAACTGCAATCAAAACTGTCTACCCATTTTTCTTTTAAATAAACATTACAAAGAGAACATGATGGGTACAATCATACCGTCAAAACTCTGAAATTAAGCGTGCTTCGGAGATAGTAGTACTAGGATAGGTGAGCCCCTGGGAGGTCCTCATGTTTTACCCCTCCCTCATTTTTTTAGCTCTCCCTTCTTCTTAATTTCCCCCGAGTCAGCCTTTTCGTCACCGTACGTCTTCTTATTTCAGTGGCCATCATCTATTTTTCCCCATGTTGAGCCGTGTGGAAGTGCGCGGGTGGAGTCGAGACATTTAGCATATCATCTGCTTTAGTCCACGAACGGGACATTAGGTCTGGCCTTCAACGAAGGATAGAGGCGAACGGTGGTCGTTTGGAAATGTTGATAGAAACTAGCAGTTTGTGGGTTCTGGAAAACTAGAGGTTCTTTTTCCGAAGATGGTCTGGGGAGACTAATTCATAAAAATTCATCATATTTGAGGTTCTGGAACAGGACGAACGGTAAGTATTCCTTGCCTACAATCCAAAATATAATATGTGTAACTGAATATTGTGATCGAGAAAATAAATGTTATAACATATTCAAGTAAAGGTCATATTTTTAATTACAAACTTAATACAAAAAAACACATTAATTACATTCAAAACCATCATACCAGAATAAATGCCCCAGATCCCATCAGAACTTCGAAGTTAAGCATGCTTGGGCGAGAGTAGTACTAGGATAGGTGACCCCCTAGGAAGTTCTCGTGTTGTACCCCTCCCTCCTTTTTGGCTCTCCCTTCTTCTTAATTTCCCTTATGTCAGTCTTTTCGTCACTGTCCATCTTCTTATTTTAGCGGTCATCATCTTCTTTTTCCACTGTCGGGCAGTTTGATAGTGTGCGGGTGGAGTCGAGACATTTACCATAACATCTGTGTTAGTCCATGAACGGGACATTAGGTCATACGTTTCTTACGGCATTCAAAAAATGATGCGAGGAGAACGTTGGTCATTTGGAAATATTGAAAGAAACTTGCGGTTTGTGGGTTGTGGGAAACTAGAAGTTCTTTTTCTGGAGGCGGTTCGGAGAGTCTAATTCATAAAAATACATCATATTTAAGGTTCTGGAACCGGGCGAACGGTTGGTATTTCAGCCTACAATCCAAAATATAATATGTGTAACTGAATACTGCAATAGAGAAAAGAAAATGTTATAATATATTAAAGTAAAGGACATATTGGTAATTACACACATAATACCAAAAAAACCATTAATTGTAATCAAAACAATATACCCATTTTGCTTTTAAATAAACAGTACAAAGAGAACATGACGGGTACGTTCATACCAGCACTTACGCACCGGATCCCATCTTAACTCTGAAGTTAAGTGTGCTTGGGAAAGAGTAATACTAGGATGGGTGACCCCATAGGAAGTTCTCTTATTGTATCCCTCCCCTTTTTTTGGCTCTCCTTTCTTCTCAATTTCCCCCAAGTCAGCCTTTTTGCCACGATCATACAAGCACTAACTAACCGGATCCCATCAGAACATCGAAGTTAAGCGTGCTTGGGCAAGAGTAGAACTAGGGTGGGTGACCTCCTGGGAAGTCCTCGTGTTGTACCCCTCCCTCATTTTTTGGTGCTCTTTTCTTCTAAATTTCCCCCAAGTCAGACTTTTCGTCATTGTCCATCTTTTTATTTCAGCAGCCATCATCTTCTTTATTCCCATGTTGGACCGTGTGGAAGTGCGCAGGTGGAGTCAGGACATTTAGCATATCATATGTGTTAGTCCACGAACGGGATATTAGGTTGGATGTGTCGTGCGACGTTTGATAAAGGATGTGAGGCGAACGGTGGTCGTTTGGAAATGTTGAAAGAAACTAGAGGTTTGTGGCTTCTGGGAGACTAGATGTTATTTTTTCTGAGGCTGTTCGGGGAGACTAATTTATTTAAAAAAACATCATATTTGAGGTTTTGGAACCGGCGAACGGTAAGTATTTCAACATAAAATCCAAAATATAATATGTGCAACTGAATACTGCAATCGAAAAAATTAAATGTTATAATAAAATTAAAGAAAAAGGAATATTGGTAGTTACACACATAATACCGAAAAAGGACATTAATTGCAATCAAAATTATCTACCCATTTTGCTTTCAAATAATAGTACGAAGAGAACATGATGTGTACAAGTCAGTCTTTTTGTCTCCGTCTGTCTTCTTATTTCAGCATCCATCATCTTCTTTTTACCAATGTCAGGCTGTGTGGAAGTGCGCGGGCAGAGTCGAGACATTTAGCATATCATCTACATTAGTCCACGAACGGGACAATAGGTCGGATGTGTCGTGCAGCATTCGATAAAGGATGCAAAGTAAACGGTGGTCATTTAGAAATGTTGAAAGAAACTAGCGCTTTGTGGGTTCTGGGAGACTGGAGGTTCTTTTTCCTAAGGTTGCTCAGGGAGACTTATTAATAAAAACATCATATTTGAGGTTCTGGAACTGGGTGAACGGTAAGGATTCCCAGTGTACAATCCAAAATAATATGTGCAACTGAATACTGCAATCGAGAAAAGTAATTGTTATAATATCTTAAAGTAGAGGACATATTGGTAATTACACAAATAATAGCGAAAAACCCATTAAATGCAATCAAAACTACCTACCCATTTTGCTTTTAAATAAACAGTACGAAGAGAACAACACGGGTACTAGCATACCAGCACAAACGCACCGGATCCCATCAGAACTTCGAAGTTAAGCATGTTTGGGCGAGAGTAGAATTAGGGTGGATTACCCTCTGGGATATCCTCATGTTGTACCCCTCCCTCATTTTTTGGCTCTCTCTTATTATTAATTTCCCCCAAGTCAGTCTTTTCATCACCGTCCGTCTTCTTATTTTAGTTACCATCATCTTCTTCATCCCCAAGTCCGACCGTGTGAAAGTGCACGAGCGGAGTTGAAAATTTTGGCATATCATCTACGTTAGTCCACAAACGGGACATTAGGTTGTATGTGTCGTTCGACGTTCGACAAAGGATGCGATGCGAATGGTGGTCGTTTGGAAATGGAGAAAGAAATTAGCGGTTTGTGGGTTCTGGGAGACTAGAGGTTTTTTTTCCGGAGGCTGTTCGTGGAGAGTAATTCATAAAAAAATCATATTTGAGGTTCCGAAACCAGACGAAAGGTAAGTATTCCCAGCGTACAATCCAAAATATAATATATGTAACTGAATACTGCGATCGAGAAAAGTAAATGTTATAATATCTTAAAGTAGAGGACATATGGGTAATTACACACATAAAACCAAAAAACCCATTAATTGCAATCAAAACTATCTATCCATTTTTCTTTTAAATAAAAAATAAGAATAGAACAAGACGAGTACTATCATACCAGCACTAACACACCGGATCCCATTAGAACTTTGAAGTTAAGCGTGCTTGGGCGAGGGTAGAAC
>JAULKK010283853.1:0-14032 GCA_032355705.1 Rubia peregrina
CTTTAGATAAACAAGGAATTCCTGATATCAGGTTGTCCTTTCTCTAGTTCCGATGCTACTCATCTTTATGCTTTTTCGTCATAGGTCCGACCAAGCATTGCTACCTGCGTGGGATGAGACTGATCAATATCAGACACTCTTCAACCCAGGGAAACTGTTTTGCTTTCAAAACTCCCAGGATTCTTCATGGATACGCGCCTACTATGATTAGGCTTCGGCAAGAACTCAGGGATGCAGAGGTCTTTTGTTAGACTCTTTGGAGAGATGGAATTCAAATTTTGCCCAGTTGCTCTACTTCACTTGGCTTCAAATGTAATTGATTACCCTCATGAACAAGCTTGTTTATGTTGGTAATCATGTCATAACAATAGTTTTCTTTATTAGTTTAAACTTTTCTAGAATCTACATCTTTTCCAAGTCCGGCCTATCTTAGTCGACACGAGGGGTGGAGGCTTACGATATGGAACACATGGAAAAGTCAAAATACTCCATTTTTAAATTTTATTTTACTTTTCAGGTTTAGGTTGCCTATAAATCCCCTGCATCTCTATGAGATGGTTTAATTAAAAAAATTAAAATATACAGCTTCCCATCTTGCATAGTATTGCATCATCTTGTCGCACATTGCGATGGTAGTAATTGTAAGGAATTAATTTGTCTATAACCGGTTATAATGATGACAATATGTGTATGTACATTTATTGCTCAGAGTTTTGTTTTATATTGATTCTTAGATAAGATGATTTCATAGTTAATAAGATAATTTTGGTGTTTGCTTTTATTTATTACAATAAAATTTTATAATTTTAAAATATATTGTATTTTGAAATATTAATGATTCTACTAGAAGGGGATTAAAGGCAATTCTGCTGGATCAGATAAGCCATTTAGTATTTTGACATCGTTTTGCTTTATTTACCCAAAATCTCACTATAATATGGATTTTATACTTTTTGTATCGTCTCATTTTATTATTAACCGAATGCATTAATAAATTTTTATACATATAACTATCCCTTTAGAAAAAAAGCGATCTTGTTTTGCTTTACTTATGCTACTAATATTTTTTTTATAACAGATTGTTTGTTTTAAATAGAAAAATGTGCATTTATGCCCCTCTGTTCCTTGTTTTGTGCACATATACCATCCAGTTTTTTGAAAGTGCATTTGTACCCCTGGTGACATCTGGAAAATTGCTCAACTCTGGTCATTATCGGACTCAAAGGAAATGATTGTTTTGCCCCTAAAAAAATAATTTAGAAACCAATTTTAGATTTTTGCCCCATATCTTGAATCTGTTCAAGTAATCCAACTCAGACAAGGGAAATCCGCTGGAATTAGGGTTGGAAACATGAAATAAATCTCACCCGACCAAGTCGCGGATGAAGAGTTTCGAATCCTAGTACAGATCACACTGTTTTTGAACTCAAAATTTTGACAAGGTATTTTTTATATCGATGCTGATGAAGGGTGGATCCCACTTCAGTGGAGGGTAAAATTGTCCTTAGCTTTTCAAAAATGAAGTAGAGGTTATTTTGGTAATTTTAATATTGGCCAACACCAAAAAATAATAGGTCAACGTCGGATTCAGGCAGGAGGGGTATGAGTTTTTATGTCACAGCTAATCCAGGGGAATATGTGCACTTTTGAAAAACTGGGGGGGGGTATATATGCACTAACCAAGAAACTGGGGTTTATGTGAACTAATATGATTTGATTTGAACTGAATTGACACTACAAAAAAAATTCCAGTAGTGACACATATTTTGTGACAGGTTAGGAAATGCTACAATATTTGCTCCACCTCAAGGTGTCACTAAATATTTGTGAGATGTGCCCATGTCACTAAACTGAATCCATGTCACAAAATTTAATGATTCTTTGAAATTGAACTGCATCTTGAAGCGTCATAAAAAAAGTAAAATTTATTTTTAACCCTATGTTTTGGGCGAAAGTGCAGAAATGACCTTGCAACATTTGAAAGTGAAAAATTAACCATGGAAATCGTTGACCGAAATGTCAACGGTAGAAACGACCTGAAATCATTGAAATGGCCATTTTACCCCTTTGTTAATTTTTTTTAAAAATAAAATGTAAAAGACACTAATGCCCTTGGGTTTTAACAAAATAACAAGAATTCCTATTTTTCTTTCCTTTCTGTCCCCCGCTCCCATCCCATTCCGCCGTCCTTAATTTATCCCCGCTCCTCTCCTGTGCTCCCCTTACAGCCTCCCATTTCCTCCCCCTCCGCCACGCCATTACCTAAAACTTATTCCTCCGCCGGACCAGACACCTAAACCGGATACATTTCGTGAGGATGGTGCAAATGGCGGGCTAGGCATCTATTACGCGGTGGTGGGGGACTTTTACACAGTGATGAGGGGTTGTTAGCGGTGGTGACGTGGCTGAGTGGTGGAGGCTTAGCGGGTAAGGTTGAGCGGTGGTGATGGGGTGACGAGGAAGAGGTGGTGGAGGGGCAGAGGTGGATTTAGGATATGTGGGAGAGTGACAGGGGAGAGGTTGCGTGGGGGCTGGGGTTGAGCGGTAGTCGGGAGAGCTGACGCGCAACGGAGAGGAGTGTGGGGGAGAGGTGTGGAGGCGGCGGGTATGGAGGAGGCGACGGTGGTACAACGGGTTTGGGAAGATGGGATTGGTGCTGAGGTGGTGGCGTGTGGTTTGAGGTGTTTGCGCGGTGGCGGAGTGTGGAGTTGGAGGCGGCGATAAATGTGTTGGAAGATTTGGATTAAGTTAATGAATGGGTTAGAAGGTTTGGATTTCGTTAAAACAAAGGTGGTAGTCTTGTTAAACGAGGTCAAGGGGCCATGTCGGAGCTGGTGGTGACAATGAATGGGTTGGAAGATTTGAATTTAGTTAAAACAAACGGTGAACTCAGTCTTGTCAAACGAGATCAAGGGGCCACAGCATAGCTGGTGGCTGGTTTGAAGATGATGAAGAGAAGAAGAACCCCAAGGGACTTTTTGTCATTAAAATTTTAGTTTTAAGAATAGGGTTATTTTTGTCTTTTCACAAATGGCCAATGCCTGAATTCATTCGATCAATGCCGTAATAGTGCAATTTGGGTATAATTGCACTATTTTACAAAAACTCAGGGTTAGTTTTTCACTTTAAAATTTTACAGGGTTATATATGCACTTTTTTAAAATTTAATAGGGTCAATTTTGCACTTGTCCCAAAATATAATGATACTTCAACGCGTCACAATATTTTAGTGACACACTCAGTTGGGGCATTTCACATGGCGTCACAATATGCTTTTTTTAGTGTTAGTGACGCCTTGTGCAGTGCCCCTATTCAGCGTGTCACAAAAATATTGTGACGTGTTGAAATATCATTATATTTTTCGTGACGCTTTAAAATGCAGTTCAATTTAGAAGTGTCATTAAATTTTGTGACATGAATTCAATATAGGGACATGTGTACATCTCACAAATATTTAGTGACATCAGAAAGTGGATCACATATTGTGACATTTCTTACCTGTCACAAAATATGCGTCACTACTTGAATTTTTTTTGTAGTGTGATTTGAACTGAACTAAAAATGAGTGTGTTGAAAAATAATAATGTATGACTAAATTAAACTAAATTTCACCAAATCAAATATACACTAAACTGAATTGAACCAAACTCAACTGATTTGAATTGAACAAAATTAAACCAAGTTGAACTGAACTGAACTGAACTGAAATGCAGATAAGTGATGGAGAACAAGAACTTAGTATCAATCAATACTAATTTCCATTTGCATTAATGGGAAAACACTCATGTCTATCAATTAACTGGAAAATAACAATTAGTTTATATCGTACACAACGGTTTGTTTTAGATCGTCAAATCGTTAGACTGAGTCATTTTATAATTAATGTAACTAATAGAATAATTTAATATTTTTTTTACTTTATTGTAACGGGTTGTTATAATTTTAAAAACCTTTAAGATTAAAGTGCATTCACACCCTCAAATTCTTTTTTTAGTGCACATATATATACCCTCCCATGTTTTTTGAAAGTGCATATATTATCCCCATGTTTTTCAGAAGTGCACATATACTCCTATAGCTAGAGAAGAACTTTGAAAAAATGGAGGGTATGTGTGCACCAAACAAGGTACTGGGGTATATTTGCACTTTCAAAAAACTGGGGTATATATGCTCTAAACAAAGAATCGGGGGGTTTAAATGCACTTTACTTTTTAAATTATTTTTTGAAATATAAATAATTACAATTCGATCTTAAAGTTATTAAAATATTTTTTTATGATTGGTCTAACGATGGGCTAACAAGAAATTTTTTATGTCTTATCATCCAAAAATAAAATAAATAAATAATAAATTCAAAATTTAATTTTATGAATCACACTATGCACTAGTATTAATAAAAAATGTCATGTTTTTAAAAAGTTAGCAAACTCATACTTCCTCCGTTTTATTGGGTTTGACGCACTTTCCTTTATAACTTGTTTGACACACGTTTTATTTGACAAAATTCTTTCAATATCACGTTAATTTACCTTTTAATTTATACCTAAGAAACATTTCGAAAATTCAGCCTTCTATTTAGGGTACTGCATGTTTTTCCTACCCTAATTTGAAGTAAATTAAATTATAATGAATTATACTGACTTAAATTAAATTGATTATAGTTAATAAAATAAATATATGATAATAAAAATATATAAAATAAAGTTAAAATAAAATTACAATCAAATAAATTAAAGAGTAAAGTTCTAAAATAACCCTACCTTTAGGCTGAAAATGCCAATATAACCTTGCAAAACGAGAAAGTGCCAAATTAACCCTCACTCTATGACGTATGTGTCAATCTAACCTTGGGAGTCATTGACTTCAATAGTGAACACCGTAATTGGCTGGATTTTAAGGAATTGACAAATTTACCCCTGGATTAAAAACAAAGAAATAAGAGTCTTTTCCATTTTTTCTTTTTCTTTTAAATTTGAGGGTAAAATTGTCATTTCCTTAAATCCAGCCAATTCCAATGTTGACTATTGAAGTCAATGACTTCCAGGGTTAGATTGGCACATACATCATAAAGTTATGGTTATTTTGACACTTTCTCATATTGCATGGTTATATTGGCACTTTAAGCCTAAATGTAAGGTTAGAAAAGCATTTAAAGAGTAGTTCAGTTAATTGAAAATGAGGCTATCTAAGTGAATTGAAGGGTAGTTCAGTTAATTGAAAATGAGACTATCTATTACATCAACTTAAGAAATCTCATAAAATTAATTTCCACTTTTCAAAGTGTTTGAAAAACAGAAAAAAGTTAAGTGCATAATTTTTTCAGTGGGGGTGAGGGCCCAATAGTATACTGACAAGTATACATGTGGTGGGAAGTCATTAGCAATTTTTATTTCATTTATTTATTCTCTCATCATATTTAATACTTGTCAATATATTATTGGACCATCAGCCCACATAGAGAAATACTCCACATGAAAAACTTTCTGGTTTGAAGAATTTATTTTAATCGTCCACCGTCAACAGAACAATATTTTAACCGTAAATTTTTTCAATATTTCATGTCATTTGTTTGATGCCCGGTTGTTCCATTAAATTCATTAATTAATGACTAACGATTGCAACTGAAATTACACATTTGACTATGAAAGTAATCCTTTGTAATAATTTATTCATAAATGAATAATTGTTGTTTTTTTCAAAATTATTTTCAAACCATTTTTGATGAGAAGCTTTTCTATTAGATTGACTAGTTGTTAGATCAATAAAAAATATTTAAATAATTTTTAATGTCAGATTATAATTATTTATATGATGAGATTAGTTTTAAAAAGTTTTCAGAAATATAAGTACCTTATTAATTACAATAAATAAAAATAAATCTACTATTAATTATCATACTACTTATAAAATAATATCGTCTAACGGTTAATCGGTTTAAAATAAGACTCTGTAAAAATTATTTACCATACTATCTAAAAATATATAGAGTACCGTAAAAATTAAATTAAATTATATGTTATATGAGAAAGTTTTTTGTTAGACCGACTAACCGTTAGACCAATCATGAAAACCTTGTTTTAATAACTGTTAGAGTCAAATTGTTTATTGTGATACATTTTTTAATTTTTTTACGAATCTCTTTACAATAAATTAAAATAAACATCCCTTTATTTTATATATTAATTAATTATCTCAAAATCATGATTAAATATGGAGTCCGTCTTTTGAAAGACGGTCTTTCCATAAGTTATTGAAAAACTAAAGTTTAAATTGTATACAAAGACTTGGGTGAGACGGTCTCACCTAATTTTATGGTGAGACAGAGGGTTTAAATACAATTATTTAAAGATAAGAATGACGTAGGGTACTTTTTGTAATTTGTAAAACTTTAGTTTGTACCTTGTCTCATCATAAGTTATGGTGAGACGGTCTCATATGAGTCTTTATCTAAATTGTAAATTTAAAGAAATTAAATTAAAATTTATGGGTTGTATTAATCGGATCATAAATTTATCACTACTACATGTTACATAATAAATTTTTAATATTGCAGTTTAAACTTTTTACCTTTCTATAATTATAATTTAACCTTATCTTTTCTTATGCCTATTGAAAGACCGTATTTATCAAGAATTTGACTTAAATATGAGAAGAACATTTTAAGTAAGGAAAGACGGTGGTCCTATGTCATTTATTTTGAAGAAAAAGGATATTCCAGGCAACGTTACACCTTGCTACGTGGCATCATTCCAACACCACAACCGTAACTCACACTGGAATTTAATAATTTAATATTTATTAATTACTATAGGGGGATAATTTTTGTTGAATCCAAGTGTCGTAGTTGGAAAAAAAGGGCCCCACAACATTCTCAATATAAATAACACACTCGAGACGTCCACCAACATTCAACTCATCATCTATCTATTTGCACCAAAGGCAAGCCAAAAAAAAAACGCCTCCCCAATTAACTATATCCATTTCTGATTTTTCCGGTGACATAGAGGATGAAGCGCAGCCGCGTACCCACCGAGCCGGAGCTCCAGGTCGAGGCCGCGCCACCGGAGCAGTACACCAACGAGGTAATGTTTGCGTTCGTCAGTATACTGCTCCGTGTCACAGATCAGACTGCACAGTTGTTTTTCCACCGTTTTCAGATGATCGTGTTTGACTGGTAATGTTTTACCTGTTTTGGTTTTCAGAGAGGGAAGGGAGTAGCAGCTGCTTCGAGCTACCCGCCGTGGGTGGGTGATTTTCTGAAGAGTTGCTTCTACTGCCACAAGCTGCTTAAGCGTGGAGAGAACATCTTTATGTACAGGTAGAGATATCAAGGATGCATTGAGTGTTAATTAATTAATTAGTGTGATTCGTTGCCATAATTGGGATAATTAGTCCTTGATTTTTCGTATTTTGATTGTTTTTCCTCCTTCGGCATGGATACTCTCTTCTTGCCTAAATTTATAGCAAGAGATATGATGAGAATTTTCGTTAGTAAGTTTTTAAAATATTGGTTTGGAGTAAAACCTGCCGATTAAAGCAACGTTTTTGGTGTTTTAATTAGAAGCAGCATTGACGAAAAACTACCGTTCTATTTTCAAGACAATTGTTGTGCAGTTTTCATGGGTAAATGTAGTAAGAAATTCAAAATCCCGCCATTAATTTCAACAATTACCTAGATTAAGAAAAGATTTGCAATTATTTTTAAATTCTAATTTTGTTTTGGGTGTAGGGATTTTTGTGCATTCTGCTCTAAAGAATGTCGAGATGCGCAAATGGAAATTGATGAAACCAAATTGAAGCTGGAAAAATTACAAAAGGCAAGAAGCTCCAGAAAAAATGTTGATGGCGGTGAGGGTACTTGGAACCGTGGCTAGAGGAAGTGGTGTTCGTGACGAATGAATGGTAACATGTAGCATCAAATAAGGCGTTATAATGCAATCGTATTTTTAGCTGGTTGCATTTATTAATACCATATGTTTGCCTTAACAATTTCCGGACTGAAGGTTGCCTTTGTGAAGAACTTGTTCCCTAGCCAAGGGACATCTGTGTTGGTGTGTATTTTAAATCTATCAACATTCTGTATTTCTGTTATCTGAAAAATATTATCTTGTATATTGTTGTTACGGTGATGTGATTGTTTTGCCTTATATTAGTCCGGCGAAGAAAGGCGTTAATTTTGGTGTCCTGATATGGTCGGAGACGATTAAGTGATGTTTCATGATTGTTGATCTAATCTGCCACTTGACCAGAAGTAGCCGATCTAATCTGTCACTTGATCCCTTTATCCATCTCCTAGTCTGAAGCCGCATGCGTATTTTCATCATTTTCTTCGTACAATTTTCTTCTTCTTATTTATTTATTTATTTTTTGCATTTTTTTCTCAATTTCAAAAGGCCTTAATTTATGAAGATTCGACTTCCTTTCCCCCCAAAGATGGACATAATCACTCCACAAACTCTGACGAGGCCTCGATTTTTCATAGATCAATTGACTCAGATTAATTTCGGTGACTTCCGGCCAGATCCAGACAATTCAAGTTAGATTTAGTCGGTTACATCAGCGTGTCTAGGTTGGGGTAACTGTAGTTTTGCGATATATAAACTCCAAATTCGTGGATTTCCGTCGAAGTTAAATTCCGGCAATTATGGCATCACTTTCCGCTCCAGACTTGACTGGGTGATTTCTACTCAGATCCAGACGATTCATGTTAGATCTACCCGATTACGTCGGCAAGTCTAGGCTGAGTAAAAGTAGTTTCAAGTTAATTACTTAAATTTTAGATATGTAGATTCCTGTAGAAGCTGTATTTCAACGACAGTGACGTTTGTTGCTGCCAGTTGCACAACTTGTTGGTAAGAAGAACGCCTGTTTCTTTTGTTGGTATTTGGTTCATTAGATTCGATTTGATTTGGGTGGTTCAACCTGGTTGGAAAGGTTCAGTCTAGCCATATCGGGTTGAATTGGGCATCAATAAACAACGTACCACACTAAATAAATCATTCAAAGTGTAGTTTTTCTCTCATAGCCATAATTTTTTTTTAAAAATTTGAACCATACATTTTATATATCTTTATTAAACGGGTACATTCCACACTCATTTGTAACGGGCTGGATCAACTACTTTGTAATCGATGGTGAGATGATAAATTTATAAGGCTGAATACATGGAAATCCTTGTGTTGTGACAGTTCTGATTAAAAAATATATTTATTCAAAGATTTCAATATGGTTCTTTTTGTCGTTGTTTTATGATAGTTAATTTGTGTTTAGTTTATGGGCTTTGTCATACGTTCATTAGTTTATTGGTCTTGAATGGTGAACAAGAAACAAATTAAAACTTTTTGTTATTGTTATTGTTAATTAATTGTAAGAATGGTATAAGATATTATGCTAAGATAAGAAATTATTTTGTTTATAAAGTAGTACTTTGAATTATATGAACAAAATCATGTTATTATATTTAAGATATGTTTATAAGTAGTATATATTTATATGCGCCTCGTCTTATGGTCATTAAACTATCATTCAGACAGATTCATACGAGTTTCACGTCATTCAGCCATCTTAATAGTCGGACATTATCGCGCCTTGTCGAGACAGAGTGACAACATTGGTAATGCATTAATTGACTAACAACATTTTATATGAAATAACAAACTAACAACATTTTATATGAAATAACAAACTAACTACATTTTATATGAAATAAAGAACTACAATATTAATTTCATTATATAAATTAGCTTAAACAATGATACAATTGAACTTTTTATTTAGTTAAAATGATCACAAAATTAAATTGATATATAACTATAGATACTATTGGGTGATAATTTGTTAGATTATTATAACATGTATTTTTTTTTAAATATCAAAATTTTCACAAATTTTCACTATCTATTAATAATAGATATTAAAGATCAAACATTTTTTGAGTTAACTGGTGAAAGTTAAAGAGTACATGTTGAAATGAAACAAAGTAGCACTTGTCACACAGAATTGCACGAGAATTGTACTCCCTCTGGTTTCTTAGCATTGACCTCCTTTCCATTTTGAATTGTTTTTTTATATTGGCTCATTTCCTTATTTGGCAAATCCTAGATTGTTTCATCTACTCAATTTACCTTTTGTATTTTCAATGCAATCCTCACTATTCATTTCACTTTTGTTAAAAAAAGTGCCCAAAAGTAGGAGCCAATGTTAGGAAACCGGAGGGAGTAACTATTTTAGGTACATGAACTACAATGTATCTCTACCAAAATAGCTGGAAAGCGTGACATGAAGATTATGCCTAACATTTCTAAATTTTAAATAAAACCCATTTCATCTTCAATTATCGATCAGCAATTAAACAAAAAATTGAGTTTATTATCCAACAAATTAAAGGATTCGACTCACATTTCAAGTTAAACAATTATATCAAAATCTAGGTAGCATTAGAGTAAGAACGTAGACTGAGTAAGGACTTCGGCCAGAAATAGAAAGGAAATATGGGCGGCGCCACCACCTCCGGCCACCATATTTCATTCATCACATTTCGTTTCTCTCCCCTCTGCACAAAACCCCCCACCCTGTTGCTGCCCCGGCCCTCTTAAGAAGAACTGCTCTCGCTGCCGGCCGAACACGGCATCCACTTCTTTCGCTGGAGCACCAAACGCCAGCTCCTTCGCCACCTCCTCGAACTGGTCGTACACATTTCCCCATCCTGTAAAAACCACATTTTCATTAAGTGGGCTCAAAGGCTCGATAGTGTTTGACCAGATCTCCCAAACTAATTTGAACTAAACTAAAATGAAAATACAATACTGAAAAAAATAAGAATCACAGAGCAAGATTAAGCTAATTAAATAATAGCAAGTTGATATTTTGTTGAACTGAACTAAAGTGAAGATAAGTTAGAAACAACATGCTTTTAAACTAATTTACTTACTCCGTCACACCTGTAACTGTATATTCTTTTATCATGATTTTCAAATCGTCGTGATCATATTATTCCTTATAATTAACTGAATTTCATGGTCAAACATACAATAAAAAAATATTGACAATAAACGTGCCTTAAAATGGAGGAAGTAGTATATATGTGCATCGGTGCATGTTTACAGTATGTTCTAAATGAATGAAATTACTCGTTTTACTTCACAAAAAACAAAAAACAAAATGTGCATGCATGTTACATAAATTAAGAAGGTATAATAGAATCATATAATACCTGCAAGAGGGAATTTTTCGTTCCCAAACGCGTTGATTTCAAAGGAGACGACTTCAAGGTTGCGTTTATCAGAAGCAACGAAAACAGTTGGAAATCCCGCCGGTAACACAACCAGCGTTTCACTTCCCAACGTTGCACTCGCCCGTCGGTAACCCGGCGGCCCCGAAGCAGAGCCGCCGGAGAAATGTGGGCAAACCATTTCAAATTTCCCGTCTTCGCTCAACACGAACGCTAGTTGCCATGCTTTGGAGTTGTAGAATGGCGCCGTCATGGCGCCACGGGAGATGTTTGCGTAAGAAACGGCGATGTCGAGTTCTTGCAGCGGTTTGTAATCGTTGTAATCGACCTCGAACAGCTGTCCGAACTGGTTGGACCGGGTTGGACGTTTGTCGAAGATGTTGAACTTCGCTTGAGGTTTTCCGGCGCCCATCTGTTGCGTTAGGGTTTTGATTTGCTGTTCTGAAGCTCTGATGATTACTCCTTCTTTTTGCGCTAATATTTTTCTGAATTCATCTTCCTTCGTCTGGAACAAATTAGTCAATTAAGAGATTGCGATGTCAAATTTAGGACAACACGAAGTGAATTGGTAAAACCTAAGGTGCTTAATTACCGAGTCGATCGCGAGAAGGGTCCTATTTGTCTCGTCTTAAAAATTTATATCTCAGGGAATTGAGTATATTAATGTGTGGGCTGAATTACGTATTGTCATGTGTCAATTTTTCATTTATTTTTCACAAAAATAGCTGAATATTAAACAGTGATAGAATTTTTGGATACACGTGATTCAGCCTACACCACCTTAACATACAAAATTCCCAACGTATAAAATTTTCTTCTCGTCTCATGCTTGTCCGTAAGTTCAAATCAAATTGGTATAATTCCCGAGTGGGTAAAATCAACCAAAAATATTTAAAAGCTTCATGTAATATATTTAATTAAGTGAATCAATTACAAATATAGGTTTTAATATATTTATTTATTCCAACATAAAACTAGTTTATAACTAAGTAATTTAATAAAATTAAGGAATACAAAACAACGTAAAACTAGTTTATTTTGATAAAATTAACAAAGGAAATGTTATAATTTCAACACAATCAAGTATACAATTCTTATTGTGTGTGAATGTTGAAATAATACCATAACATTACGAACGTGAAATGGTGAAAACTTACATTGAAGGCGGCCTCCAGGACTTCCTTGCTGAAGGCTGTGTAGAATGAGTCTATCTGAACACCTCCAGGTCCGTAAAATACCTTGCAATGCGGTAAAATTTTTTTACAACTAGGATCAATATAATGAATTTATCAATTTTTTCAATCAGTTACCAGAGATTGGCCGTGATTAGAGACAGGCTTGAGCAAAACGACTAGGACCAGCTTCCGACTAATATCTTGGTTGATGTAGTAATGTACAACCCCCGCTGGCACCCGGAAAATGTCCCCTCGCCGGAGTTCAAAGCTCTCCCTTCTATCCTCGTACACGAATGTAGTAGCGCCATTTCCTAGACAAAAACAATCCCAACAAAAAATTCACAGATACTACTCTCTCCGTCTCAGTTCAAACTTCATCAAAATCGTAAGACAACATCAACAGTAAAAAAGAAGAAGAAGGGAAACTGTGTACCTTGTGCGACGAAGATGATGGCTTCGACATCCATGTGATTAGGGAACATGTAGGTGTAGGGTTCGGCTTCTAGAAACGCGAAGCGGAAGTTTCCGATGCCCTGGAGCTTTTCCGACCGTTGGGTAAACAGGGGAAGAGAACGAACTCTACCATGTTCTGTCTGAAACCTGGTGGTGAAGTCACGATCCTTAAACACATAGGGGCTCTCTTCTTGTTCTTGTCCTAATGCTAGTGTGGCATTAAGAAAAGACATGGCGAAAATTGTCAAAGAAATTGAGGAAAGTTTCATTCTTGATATTCAATTTTTGGTTTTCTGATGAAAATGTTGATTCTTTGATGAGGTTCTGGGAAAATACAGTGAATTATTTATATGCAGCTCCGAAGAGATGAGCTACGCCTAAAGACGGGTGTCAAGGATTTCACCGACCAATATATTGAGCGACCTCCAAATGGGAAGTTGGAATAATGCATTAAAACCAAATTATTATGATGTTAAATTCTTATAATTACTTCTTAAATTTTGATTTTGAATTTGTTTGACTCCATATATTTCTGCTCAATCTATTTCATTAATTTATTTTGTATTTTGAATACCTTTATTTTATTTTATAAAAATGGGATTTGTTCAAACCTTTTTATATTTCAACTTAATAAACTGAAACCTATTTATATCGTAAATGGATCAAAGAAATTGCGGCGTTATGCATAAACAAAAATTGCAACGGTAAGCACTATAATTATGAATATGATTCCTTATTTACAAAGACTTGGGTGAGACGGTCTCACCTAATTTTATGGTGAGACGGAGTTTAAGTAGAATTATTTAAAGATGAGAATGACATGGGGTACTTTTTGTAATTTGTAAAGCTTTAGTTTGTACATTGTTTCATATGAGTCTTTCTCTTTTTTTATTATTGATGAGTAGAAAAAGCCGATATTATTCTTTATTTTAAGAACAAGCGTTCCAAAGTTTGTTCATACAATTCATTTCCAATTGGATAGAGCAAATATATAAAAATAGTTTAAAAATAAAAATTTAATTTACTTTAAAATGAAGCAGAGACTTCAATCTTCAAGACATGAGATTCTTCCATCCAATGCCAACTCTTACATAGGAAGAATATGCTGAATTGCAATAAAAAAAAGTTGATAAAAATGACAATTCAAAAAAAAAAAAACGGAAGTACACAAACA
>JAULKK010283873.1:0-24302 GCA_032355705.1 Rubia peregrina
TGGATCGGCGTCGTCCCCCAGCCCCAAAAGCTCACCCCCACACCCCCCCCACCCCCCAAATCTGCCACCACTCTTCCAATCCCCCTCCCCATCGTCTTCCACGCTACCCCACTCCACCCCCACCCCCGCCTGACCACAATAACTAAATAGTGAACCCAGAAACCCGGAGATCCTGAAACCACACCCCCAAAACCTAGAACCCACAGCCCTGTCATGCCTTAACCCTCACCACCGATGAAAAAAAAAAGAAGCAAATGAATAGATGAAGAAACAAACCAGATAAGAAAAAGAACCAAATCGACTCAGAGCGGCGGAGCGGTGGAGCAAATCCATGAAGCTCTGGTGGCGGAGGAAAGGTAAGAAAATGGGTAACACGCATCCCTGCCGGGGGCTAGGGTTCAATCCTGTTTAGTAAATAATGTCCAGAAGACCCCATTAGGGGACAATAATGGTTTAGACAACTGCATGGGTTTGGGGTAAGGAATTAAAGGGTTAAGGGAATTAAAATATAAAACAGGTTTGGGTAACGAAATAAGGAAGAAGAAGGTGGAGGTGGAGGGCAATATGGACTTTTTTTATGTTTATTATTTTTTTTAGTCAAAGGTATAATGGGTTAGTTTGGAACTTTCGTCCAAATAATAAGGTTAGAATTACACTTTTAGATTTTACAGGGTTAGATTGACACTTTCAACCAAAACATAGGGTCATGTTAGCACTTAACTCTTCAATTATTTATGTTTAGCAACTCTGTGAATATCTTTTCATACTCATAATTATTGTGAAGTTATTTTTGCCAATCACAGTAAGGATGACAATAGGACGGGACATGTGTGGATTATGTTACATTCATACCCATGTTCACCTAAACTTTTCATACCCATACCCGCCCCATCACCCATGGCAGGTACAACTTTAAAATCCACCACCGCTCCATTGGGTATTATATAAAATCCATACCCGCCCCATCACCCAATTGGGTCTCCATGCCCACTTCATACCTATTAAACTCATCCCACTTATATCTTCAAAAACAACTAAAATCCACTTTTTATAGTAACTTTTATGTTAAAATTTTTATAATATTAACATGAAAATATTATTGGTAAAATATGTGCAATATGAATAAATAATACTTTTAAATATTAAATTAGCTGGTATGTAACGGGTTTAGTGGGGCAGGCAGGGATGGGGCGGACGTGAACTAATATCCACACCCGACTCACTATCCATGATGGGTATAATCTGCATACCCATACCCTCCCCACCCTACCCCACCAAAACTACCTCCATACCCACCCCATTGGGGCAGATGCGGGGTGGACTTCCTCCAAAACCTGCCCCACTTTTATCCCCAAATCGGAGTAATAAAAAGGAATGAAAGTCTTGTAAACCCGTTTAGGTTTTAATCAATTAACCAGTTTTAGGTTTTAATCCGACTACTAATACTCCCCCTGTCTCGGTACAAATTCCATATCAATCATTTTCACGCTATTTCAGAATCATGTTTGGTTGTTAATTGGTTTAACTACGTATAATATTGACAAATAAAAAGTTGTTATTTAGAAACCACTTGTTACGATGAATTCAACAATATTACATAAGATAATATTGTTACTCATATATCTATTCAAATATACGGTCAAACCACTAATGTGGGGAGGGGTGATTAAAGGCGGATCTATCGAACCAAAGAAGGTATTTTCAAAGTGCCTTCTCCGGTCCCTCCTTTGATTAGCCACAATCAAAGGCGGTTCTGAGAACCCCATTTAAAATGCATTGAAGGCGGTTATGAATCGCCTTTAATAGGTTCTGAACTCAAAACATATTTAGGATTACTCAGACCTTTTCTAAGTTCTGAATCGGAACCTAGGTTAGTGCCTTGGCTCTACTGAGAGTTCCAAACTCGGAACGGGTTTCCAAACTCAAAATTACAGATATTCTGAGTTTGGGCCTCGTAGTTGGTTCCTGCGTTGGGTCCCTTTTACGGTTCGTCTCTGGTTAAAAAATGCTTCAAAAGAATATAAATCAATTCAATTACTAAACTCGGAAGACAATGGAGTCCCTTTAGTTCAAATGAATATTGAAGAGGGGAGGGGTGTTCCGATATCGGAACTGTGGTCGGTTCTTGTTGTAAAAAATTATTTCATTCATAATCCTAGCTTCACAATGTGACAAAATACAAGGCGTGATCATACCCTGAAATAATAATCTATAGATAAAGCTACGTAAGCAATTAAGAATAGAAAACACTAGAAATCTATTCCGTACAATTCATATCTTCAATATACTTAATATGTGTACTCTACCACGTCTGAATTCCCTGCGTCTTATCGCGTATCAATGTGTCTGGTTCATCAATGTTTGTTCTAGGTTTATGGATATTTTTTTCTAGTTTTTATGATAATCGATGTTTATATATATATATATATATTGTTATGTATTTTAAGATTTTGTAATGAACTTCTGATTTTTTTTGTGTTTTGTTCGTCCTATTGTTCTTTATGAATTTTTGGGTTTCATGTTATGGTTGGTGAGTTTATTCTCATTGGCAATTTTTTTTATTGATCTTCTATTTACTAGCGCTGGTTCAAAAGAGTACAGGCACCGGTTATTTGGCCCAAAAAATGCCGGTGCCTATGTAGGGTATGCTAGATTTTACCAAACAATCAGTTCCAACCATATAATCGGTGCTACATCTTAGCACCAGTTTACTTTTATTTACACAGATAAAACCAACCAGTAATAGTTATTCAAGCACCAGTTCTTAGTAACTGGTGCTTGATGCGTCTCGAAACTGATTAAGTTGCGCCACAAGTCACTTGATCATGATATATAAAGAAACGAGCCCCGAGAAGTCCTATGGTAAAATTCTCTGATGCTTTAGTCAGTCAACCGTATCAATACTGTGTAAAAGTGAATGAATTCTAAAACGTATACTTACCTTGTATTTTTAGCTGAATAACCCTAAAAGTATTTGTGTATGACTTAACTTCTGCATGACACATTAAATGCCAATAAATACGGCCACATGCTGACTATTGCTAACTGTTTCTCTTGATCGTATTGGGCTAATACTGGCCAAATAACTTATTTGGCCTTATTAGACCTGACTATCATCAAAAGCCCCTAGAAAACTAAAGATCTCTTCAAGGTATGAAGTGCTTGCGGTAACTTGACAATAGTGACCCTCGGGTTCAGATCTAGGAGTGTTCCATATACCATCTTCAAGATGACTTGACTATCGATAATTCTTCTTGTTATGATATCTCGTGATCACTTAGTCGTAGGAACAGTCTTCTAGCCTCGAAGTGATGTTTGGCTTTCTAGCTTAAACTTTTTTAGAACTTGTAAGGACACGTGTGTCATTCAGTTTTGGGAAGAGGTTTGTAGATAACGGTTTTCTTTATGGCAGATATCAAAAGATTCTCATACCTTTTTACCTTTTCATTTTTTTTGATAATCATTATCTAGCTGCCTTTCAGCCTTCATAACTACTTGCTTGCTTAACTTCCCTTCATTTTATTTTCAGGTTATTTGAAGAGGAGATTACCAACGCACAAATTTCTCCCAATCACTTCCTCCACTTCTCTTCTTCATCTTAGCAAGTAAGTTTCTCCTTCCTTTCCACATTTATTTTTCCCCATTTTCATTATCATGGCAACTAGGTCTTCTGTTCCTGGGAAAATTTCTGATAAGAAGGGGTTTTCCGATGAGTTTCAACCAGGAGAAGGACAAGTTCATTCTCCGAGAATAGTTAGATAAGTGGAAGCATAAAGGTCTAGTTCTAATCTGGAAGATATTGTAGATTTAGCATATTCATAGGGAGTTCCTAATGTAGAAATCGATGAAATTGGTCATGTAGAATATAATCCCCATGGGTATGTAATTACTGACATGCCTCCCACATAAATTCTCCTCCTTTGTCCAGCCAGAAAAGGAAAATTCCCTCTAAGAAAATCCCCCATATAAGGGAGTGCAGAGGTCCAAATTCCTGCGACTGAAGGTGGGTCTTCCTCCAGGACTTTGTTAAGGGAAAAAATAGGAGTCCAGAAGCAACATCCTCAAGGCAGATTCACCCTCGTGGATAAGGATAGATTGTTTTGGGTGAAGGGTATAAAACACTTGTAGAACAAGAGGGCGAGCCCCCTGTCCATGAAGACAATTTTATTAGTAACAAAAGTACATCTTCAGAGGATGAAGGCCTCGAAGGTACTTTTGAGGACCTGGATTAAATCTTGAGCCTCTTATCTACTATTACTTCTAGCCAAATCATTCATCTTGGCCTCGACTTAGCTCCTTTCGGGGATGGGAGAGTCTCCAAAAAATCTAACAACTAAGGGGTCAGCCATTTATTTCAAACACATTCGGTCTGGGCTCTGTTTCCCTTTCCCCCCTATGTTCTCGAAGCTACTCAAGGAATTTGGAGTCAATCTCTCACAAGTTCATCCCAATATGATAGTAATTATCATGATGTTTGTGACGAGGTTCCATAATCTCGAGATTAAGCCTAAATATAGGTTGCTTCGCTCGTCATATAGTGTGACACATAGCGGGAACAAAAGCCATGTTATCATTATGTTTGCTAGCAGATTTAAGGAGAAGAAATCCTTTCTCACTCCTTCCAATTCATCTAGATGGAAGGGATTCACCTTCAATTGTAGTCGAAGGTACAAATTTTCTTTGTGGAATCAGGATGTAGTTGTCGAATCCTTTAAGGGAAAAATATGTTTGCCCAAATGATCTCGAGGATGCTTAAAACCATCTTCTGGACACACGTATCGACTATAAATATTTTGAAGTTAAATCCTCGATTGGTGGCTTTATTTGGGCACCCGATATCTATCAAAGTCATGTCTATGAGAAGCTTGAGCATAAAAAGTAGTAGCGTATTACTGCTAGGAAACAGAAAAGGGACATCGAAGGAGATGATTTTCCACAGCCAAAACCTAAGAAGCCCATTCGAGAACCCCCTCCTCATATTACATCTTGAATGTCTGAACCTTCGAAATGTGTCTTAGTGTGATAGAATTTATTATGCACATCTTTTTCCTTGTCCTGTTTCTAATTATTCATTCTTTTATCTTTCAGTGGGTCTTGGTGGAACCTTAAAAGAGTTGAAGAAAGATGACCAACACCAAAAAGGAAATCCCAACAATCCTCTCTCAGTTGCACCAAATACCCTTGCAACGGATAAAGATGCACATGCAACCAAGGATAAATTCAAAAGGAAAGAACCGGGGGAACTTTCCTCGAACGAGCTATCTAAGAGGGGGAAGAATGATCAAAATCCCCAAACTCCTAGTTTTCCCCAATCATCTTTGAGCGCTCTTGTCTTGGACAAGGCAGTTCCGGGTGACTTAGTCAAGGATCTCGAGGTTTGTTTATATCTTTGAAGCCTTATTTCATATCTTATCTCTTATCTCTTATTCCTTATCTCTCTTTTATGTATCAGGGGTCCTAGTCCTTTTCCTCCCTTTTTGCGGTAATGAGTGCCAAACAAGGGGAATTACGCAAAGAAATTTCAAGCCTTCGCGGGGAGGTCCAACAAAAGAGCTTCGAGCTAACTCAAGTGAAAAAAGAGATCCAAAAGGCTTAGGAAAAGGATGATGAGCTAATCCGTTTATGGAAAAAACTGAAGGAAGCTAAAGAGAGTATTGATGTCCGCAAAGCTAAGAATTGGAAACTTGTGCTTCAACAAGAAGATCTGGAAAAGGCTCGAGGTTCTGAAGCCGAGGCCTCCTTACTCGAGTCTTTCAAGGACAAATTGCTGAAGAATCGAGAGTTTTGCAACTTCTTCTTTGATCTTCTTGAATCAGCAGAGGACCTCGGCTTTCATTCCTTAATTGAGGAAAAACTGTTATCCACACTCTCCGATATTCTTCCAGCCGAGAAGATCGAATATCTAAGGCCTTTCCTCAAGCATGAAGCCAGTGATATTTTAGACAAGAAATGGGAAGAAGCTACCAAGGATGGAGGTCTCAAGTAGCCCTTCTGGACTTCTTGAAGTCTTCAAAGTGGTTTTATGTTGCTAAGGAAATTTGTTCTCTTTTCCTCGAGACCGTGATTCCAAAAGAAACAACTGAGGCGAACGAGAACCAGGTGGCTGAGAAAGAGGTGAATAAGGCCACTACTAAGGGAGACGATTCTAGGGTTGAGTAGAGTGTAAAATTTTCCATCGAGGCCTTCTCATGTACTATTATTGTTTATGAAGAATTACTTCCACCTCTTTCTCTCTCTCTCTCTCTTAGCTTTTTGTTATCTTCCTATCTTCGTAGTGTAATGCAGTCAAGAAAGAGTTACAGAATGATAGGAGAGATATGATGAACATGATGTTGGACTTAAACAAGTGCAATAGAGAATTAAATTCCTGGTGTGATTGTAGTCATCCCTCGATGCAAAAAGTTTTAAAAGATCTTTATGAATCGAGGTTGGAGCTGGATTCTTGGCAAAGTGGTAATCATCATGCAATACAGAATCTTCTAAGGGACCTCGATGCGTAGAAGTATAATGGGGTCGTACCCCTCGAAGTAGTTAATAAGTGTGATCCTGCTGAGAAGAATTATAAAGACACTATCCATGATATAATGTGTCAATTTGGGTCTCTTCCTCAATGTCTTGCAGACGCTAAGGGGCTACCAATAATTCAAGCTCGACTTGACAGTAACCGAACTGAAGCCCATAAATTCAAGGCTCAAGTTGGTGAGGTGGTAAGGGAGCATGAAATGATTCTCAATGAGAACAAAAGATTAACTGAAGCCCTAGCCAAAAGAATTGAAGCCCTAGATGAAAATTCCACGCTAGTCGAGTCCCTAGCTGCTGAGAACTATCGACTTGAGGAAGAAAATAAGAAACTACATTCCACCCTCAAAGTTTATGCTGAAAGTCTTCGAGCCCATGGATTGTATCAGGGTGTTCTCCACTTGAAGCTTATTACTGATATTCCCGGTTTTCTAATTAGAGCGCCAGATATTTGGGTCATTAACTTCAAGGTGTTTACCGAGATGGCTACTCGTGAAAAAATGTCATACGAGGCTACAACAGAGTGGCTAAGGGAATTTCTTTGGATACGTCCTCTCATAGGGGGGTTGGGAGTTTCTTCAGCCAGTACTTTAAAGGTTAAGAAGAATGCTAGTAACCATAAGTCCTTGAGAACTCACACATCCCCTAAGAACACGGGGAAGACAAAAACCTTTGGCAATAAAAGGAGTCCTCGCAGAGCTGATGATTTCTGAATTAATGATCTAGAAGATGATGACCCAGCAGGTCTCAATTCAAAACATCCTCGTACTCGGGCCACATTTTATCCTTCTGAGTATCCCAAAGAAGGACAAACTTGTGATTTTCAGTGGGAAATAAGCGTCAATATTGAAGAGGTTGAAATTTTAGAGGCAAAGCTAGGAAACCTAGTTCCTTAAAACCTTTAGGCTTTAAATGTTGTTGGATATTTAGAAAACTTGTAGTGTATGACATTTGTAATATTCATACTTTTCTTTGTTCTGATTCTTTTCCTCTTCGAGTCTTAAAGACAATCGAGATGTTGACTTCAGCTTAATCGTCGATATTCTACTGTCGATATTCTAAAACTCTTTCTGCACTTCTTATGCTATGCAAAAGTTCTAGCAGCGTCTCACTTGCAACATATAAATGATAGTAGCAGCATTTCGTATGCTATCTAGAAGATTGTTGTGTCTCGCTTACAACGTAAAATAATTGGCAGCGCCTTGCGTACCATGTTTCATTTAATCAGTTATAGCGCATAGTGTACGAATCTAAGATATCGATTACAAGAAGTGCGGCACAAGGCATACAAATTTTATTCCATCACTTGCAGCGCACGACGTACAAATCTGGGATATCGATTACAAGAAGTGCAGCACAAGGGGTACAAATTTTATTTAATCAGTACCAGCGCATGGCGTGCAAGTCTAATATTACAATGAAAACAATGCAGCATAGGGTGTACAAGACTCGAGCAAACAAGATAATGTCTTCAATGGGAAAATAGGATGCAGTTATTCTTCGGTAAGCTGTTTCTAAATCCTTTAGCTTTTGGAAAATTTGCCTATAGTCGATAATACCTGTGAAGGTGGACAACATTCCATCGCCTTGGGATTTGACCACCATGTATAGTCTCGAAGGTATAATTGCCTCATGAGTATGCTTCGACAACCTTATAAGGTCCTTCCCAATTTGCAGCTAACTTTCCCTCATGCTCGTGCCTACTCTTCTCATTTTATTCTCATGACGAGATCTCCAGGAGCTAACTGGGCCTTTTGAACTCTCTAGTCATAATATCTCTTAACCCTCTCTTTCACATTTGCCTCATGTAGGGATGCCAATTCCTTCTTCTCTTCCACCAGTTTAAGATCCATATGATGGTTCTCTTCATTACTTTCTCTTTCTGGAACCGTTATCACTCTCGGACTTAGTACCCCAATTTCTGATGGGATCACAACCTCAGAACCATATACCAATCCATATGGTGTTTCTCCCGTAGCAAAATATTCAGCCGTCGGATATTCCCATAGAACACTAGGTTGTTGTAGTATCCAATTTCCTTCATCCCCCTTGAGTCTAGCTTATATGCTATTAACATTGGTATGATTAGTGACCTCAACTTGGCCATTCCCTCGGGGATGGTAAACTTTTGTCACCTTTTGCTAAATCTTATATTCCTTGCACCATCCTTTAAAGGGATCGTGGGCAAACTCCATCCTATTGTTAGCTATGATAGTCCTCAGAATACCAAAGAGACAAATTATGTTCTTCTAACAAAATACAATAATAGACGTCCCCTTCATGTTCGTCAACCGTTCTGATTCAACCCATTTTGTAAAGTCGTCAATAGCAACAATAAGATATCTGAACTGCATTGGAGCCTTCGGAAAGGGTCACATGAGATCAATCCCCCACTTATCAAATGGCCACAAACTATGTATATTCATCATTTCCTCCTGAGGTGTGGGTAATTGGTGCATGCTTCTGACATTGATGACATGCCTGGATGCACATGTTGGCATCATCGAACATCATAGGCCAATAATACCCAGCTCAGATGAGCCTTCTTGCCATCGATCGAGCTTCCTGATAACTTTCGCATACCTCTTGTGAACCTTCCTAACTAGGTAATCAGCCTTGTAAGGTGTAACACATCTAAGAAGTGGTTGAAGGTGACCTCGTCGGTATAGAACTTCATCATGTATCACATATCTCAGAGCCTTCAGCCTTATGTTTCTCGCCTCTATTGCTCCATCTGGTAGAATTCCCTCTCGAAGGTACTTGACGATGATTGTCATCCAAGACTCTCCTTCCTCAACAACCATTACCTCCAACTCCTCGAAACTACGTTAACTCAATGTTTCCATTTGTAACTTCCTCTGAGAGTAAGCACCCGGGTCTGATGAAGCAATCTTACTCAAAGCAACCACTTTTTGGTTCTCCTCTAGCGGCACTTGTGTCAAAGTATAAGTTCAAAAGCCTTTAAGCAAAGGCTTCACCACCTCCAAATACTGCTACAAACGGCATTCTCTAGCCTCATACTCCCCTTTGACTTGCTGAACTACAATCTGCGAGTCGCTAAATATTTTCGAGCTCTCAGCTTTAAGCTATTTTTTCCAGATGAAGCCCTGTAATTAAGGCCTCGTATTCAGCCTCGTTATTGGAGGCTTTGAACGCAAAATGCAATGCGTAAGGATAATCCTTGCCTTCAGGACTAGTAAGCAATACTCCTGCTCCACTTCCCCCTGAATGCAAAGAACCATCCACATATAGCTTCCAAACCTCATTATCCTTAGCTTGTTCTCCCAACTCATAGGCTTTGTAGTCTTCACTATAAAATCTACGAGGGCTTGACCCTTAATCGCTTTTCTTGGTTGAAACTGAATGTCATGCTCTCCTAGCTCAACAACCCATTTCATCATCCTCCCCGAAGCCCCTGGATTTAAAAGGATCTCCCTGATTGGGTGATTAGTAAGAAACACTATGGTATGCCAAAAATCAACCTCTCGAGAGTTGTATAGAGGGATGGTAGTGGGGTGAATTTTGGTGGAGGTCTGTCCCGCATCCGCTCCAATGAGGCTGGTATGGAGGTAGTTTTGGTGCGGGTGGGGCGGATATGGGTATGAAAATCATACCCGCCACGGGTAGTGGGTCGGGTGGGATATTGGTTTACACCAGCCTCATCCACGCCCCGCCTCACTAAACCCATTATATACCAACTAATTTAATATAAAATAAATTATTATTTATCCACTTGCACATATCTTACCTATAATGTTTTCATACAAATGCATTTATTAATTTTAATATAAAATTTACTATAAAAAAGTGAATTTTACCTATTTTTGGAAATATAATTGGGATGAGTACAATGAGTATGAAGTGGGTAGGGAGACCCAAGTGGGTGATGGGGTGTGTATGGATTTTGTATAAAACCTGACGGGGAGGGGTGGATTTTAAAGTTGTACCCACTATGGGTGATGGGGCGGGTATGAGTATGAAAATATTAGGTGGGCATGGGTATGGAGGTACCATAATCTGCAAATTCCCCGCCCCATCACCATCCATAGCTGTATACCTCGTCTCTGGCCCCTGCAAAGCTCGACTCACAAAATATATTTGATGTTTTTTTTCTTTCCCTTTCCTTCACTAACACTGCACTGATAGCTAGGAGTGAAGCAAAAAGCAGCTAAAGATACAAACACCTCGCCCCTCTCTGGCTTCATGTGTGTTGGTAAAACTCGAAGGTGTTCTTTCAGCTGTTTGAATGCCTCGTTGTATTTCTCATTCCACACGAATTTCTATGCTCTCCTGAGCACATCGAAGAAAGGCAAGTGCTTTTTTGCCCCCTTCGAAAGGAACCGACTTAAGGCTACCAGAAACCCAGTAAGCTTTTGGACATCCTTCAACGTTTGTGGACTCTTAATTTTTATTAGGACCTCAACCTTCGATGGATTGAGCTCAATACCCCTTCTCAGACGCCAAAAATTCCAGGAAATTTTCAACCCCCACTCCAATCACACATTTGGCTGGATTCAACTTTAAGTTTGCCCCTCGCAGCTCCTCAAATGTTTCTTTTAGATCTTCTAGAAATTTTCATGATTCCCACTCTTAACAAAAATATCATCCACATATAACTCCATGTTTTTACCTATCTACTTCTTAAACAATCTGTCCACCAACCATCGGTAAGTTACTCCCGCATTCTTAAGCCCAAACGACATATTTTTATAGCAAAATGTACCCACATCCATGATGAACAAGGTTTTCTCCTTATCCTCTTCTGCCATCAGTATCTGTTGATATCCTTTATGAGAATCAAAGAAGGCTAAGACCTGATATCCAGCTATGGCTTCCACCAACTTATAAATCAACGGTAAAAGATAGTTGTCTTTAGGGCAACATTTATTCAGATCAGTGAAGTCAATACACATTCGTCAAGCTTTATCATGCTTTGGAACCATCACCAGGTTAGCAAGCCATTCCGGGCAAAGAACCTCCTCAATAATCTCTGCTTTAAGCAACTTCTCGACCTCCACCTTAATCGCCTCTGCCCTCTCTGGGGAAAATACTCGTCTCTTCTATTTTTTACGCTTTATCGAGGGATCGATATTTAGTTTATGGACTGCCAACTTTGAAGGTGCTCCAGTAAGATCAGAAGTGCTCCAAGAAACTACATCACCATACCTATCAAGAAAAACTCTTAATTTCTCCTTAACACCTTCAGGCATTAACTTTCCTAAAGCCACTTTGCCCATATCTGGGATTGGTAGTTGTTCCGTATTAGCTGGACCAACTACATTTTTTAGCTACCACTTGATCTCCTCGAATGGCAGTTATCCCCTTGTCTGTGGGAAATTTCATCATCAAATGATAGGGGAACCACACATCTCGAGCTTTGAACATCCATTGCCTTCCCAGGATCACATTGTAAGGGGAGTATGCATTGATGATTGCAAAATTATAGTCTATCATCACCCCTCTATCCCCGTCAGCTATCTGCATGGATAAGGTGATCCGTCCCAGAGGAAATATGATTTTACCCGTAAAATCAGACAATGGCAAAACAGACTTTCTCAAATCTGTGTTACCTATGTGCAGCTGATCAAAACAGTTTGTAAACTTTACCTTGACACCACTTCCATCATCAATGAACACTCTCTTCACCAGCGAGTTTCCATTGACATCCGAGACCACCATGGGGTCGGCATGTGAAGTTTGATTTGGGAGCACATCTGCCTCCAAAAATGTAATTGTTTCATCTGCTCGTAATCTCTTATGTCATGGCTCCCCAACAGGAATGTGACGCAAATCAGCCTTCATAACTGTATTTGAATACCTTTTCCCCACAATCCCACTGAATACATTAATCACTATGTGGTTCACCGGGTTATCCCTATTTCTATTCTCCTTATTTCCAACTGGCTGATCACGAGGTTGCTTCTCCCATCTTTCCTGACCTTGATCTCGAGTTCCTCTATCAGTTCTGCCTCAATTATTTTGATAATTCCTCCTATACAGTTGCCAAGCACGATGTTCATTCCTTGGCCTTGGAGGTTCCCCGCAATCTCCATGTCAAGATCCCAAGCCTTTAAGTCTGGTACAACTCAGGCAACTTTATAGGAGGCTACAATCACGAGGTTGCACATCCCTCAATCTTCATCCTAAGATGGCTACAATCATTCGTATCATGACCATAATCTTTGTGGTGGTAACAATATATGTCCATAGCTCTTGTTTCCATTGCCTTGGCTCTATCTCTCATAGGCGGGGGTGTTCAAAACACGCCATGATGTATGCTTAGAGTCTATGCTGGAGATCTACTCATGGGTGTATACCTCTCGAAGATGGGCCTAGTTTTTTCCACTGGTTTCTTCCCATGAAGATCATTAACTTTTCCCTACTTATCTTTGAGCACTGCTTAACAACATCCTAAAGCTTTTGGAGGGTTCGAGGGGTGTTGGTTATCAATTTCTTGTACAATTCCACATCTTGCATCCCTATCAAGTATCCATGAATCACTTCATTCTCTGTACTTTACACAACTCCCAGGTTTTCATCCACATACATATGGTTAAACGCTCTTGTGGACTCCCCAACCTTCTGCTTAGTCTGGTACAACTCAGGCAATGTCTTTGTAAATTTTTTCTTTTGGCAGTATTGACTCAACAAAGCTCCACTGAAGTCTCGATAGGAATGCAAGGAACCTCTCGGAAACTTAATAAACCACTCCTGAGCATTTCCTCGAAGATAACTCCCAACCAGCGTGTATGTCAATCTTTCATCAAAATCCTGGGAATTCATGAGACTCAGGAATGTCTAAATAAATTTTCTAGGATATGAATCTACGCCATACGTGGGAAGCCCCTCCTATGGCTTTGTGTCCACTGGCCATTGAGTTGAGGTTATCTACTAGCTGAAGGGGGAACCTCTCACTTGTCTTATTGGCCCAATCAATCTATCCAATTCTCTTCTCAGCGAATCTCCAGTATCACTTACCGGTCCTGCTAATGGTGGATTTCTAAGTGGATGCAAACCTCAAGGAACCTTTCCGTGTGGGACCTGATACATGGGCTAGGAACCCATGTGACCGGGATGTACCCAAGGTCCCATTGCCCCCATTTACATGAGAGGTTGTCCAAAAGAGCCAAATGGTCCTTGACGAGATGTGGTATTTTGCGGGACCGGTCCACCATATCCTAGTATCCCCATGGAAGACATTGTTCCATATCTAGCCTCGAATCTAGGAAGAGCAGCCATTGAAACTACCGGCATCGAAGAGGGCAAGAATAAACCATCCCTTGATAGTAATCCAAAAATGAGTGGTCAAATGCCGAAATGAATCAAAATATTGATATTTGTGTGGTCAAATACGGGTGCCTATGAACCTGTCCTGCAATGCTATCTCATATTAAATGGTGAGGTACCGCAATTTGTTGGAGCATCGAGATCGGGTTTTAATTTAATTTAGTCTTCTAGCTATTATATGATGAAGTTCCGCACTCTGGATAATTGAGATCGGTCCACAACATAAACCTGTCATAACTCTCCTTACTAAATTTTACTCCTCACTTGAAAATGAGGCGTGGATAACTTGTTAAATAGCTTAAATTTTATGCTACTCTCACTTAATTACTGTTCCCTTCCCTTACTAAATTATAATATGCTCTTATGAATCTGGTAAATCTCTCTTGGGACTCTCCTTATTATTATATATACAATGTCCTAAACCACTGATTTTGTTTCATTTATTTGCTACCTCCTTGCATCCAACTGTTCTTATAACCACTTTTAAATGGGTATTGTATGAATACGGATTAGCAGAAGTAGTGGAGAATTAGTTAAATCAGCAGAGGGAGTAGAATAAATTGGCTCAATTTCAATTAAAATAAGAAAATAATTAAAATAGAAACCTTTGATTGGGACAAATGAAAATAGAAAGTAATAACGGTTAGATGAGACGGAAGGAGTATTTGTTAGTCAACTTCGCACTAAGGTCATCTGATATGCAACACTCTACATGTTCTAATTTTATGAAACAACTACGTACTTTTGAAGTTAAACATCACAACTTTTAAATTTATATACATTATAAAGTTATATATGTATGATGTGTGTTTAATATTTAAATTTTTTACAAAAATATAATATATTGAAGTTAAAAATACGGTATTTAAATTAAAAAGTGTTGTGTTTAAGTTAAAAATTACACTGGTTGCTCCATAGCTTAAAACGTTAGTCACTAGACCATTTCCTCACACAAGCAGTTAGCTATTTTTGTTTCATTTATCTGGTTTGATGGATTATTTTACTAGGTGGTTTATGTTAGCTACTTAGATTTCAAAATTTGTGTTTAGTAATATTCCCTCCGTACCAAGATTAATGGCACAATTGTTTTGTTCAAGTCAAATTTGAAAAACTTTGACCATAAATAAAAATTAATATGTACTCCCTCTGTTCCAAGATTATTGACCTATTTACTTTTTCACGGTCTTCAATGATCATGTTTGACTGTCAATATCTCTAGCTATATATAACAGTTCTGCATAAAAAATTGATATTTAGAAAATAGATGTTAAGATAAATATTACCATATCTCACATGACATTTTTATTTTATTATATATACGTGTGTGTGAAAAAAATTATGTATATGGTCAAAGTTTACCAAATTTGGATTCGTAAAAGTGAATAGGCCATTAATTATGGGACGGAGGGAGTACATAATAAAAATATCATTTGAGATCTTGTTAGATTTATCTTAATATCTATTTTTAAATATTAATTTTTATGCAAAATTATTATATGTAATTAGAGATATTAACGGTCAAACATGATTATTGAAAACCGTGAAAAGACAATTGTGGCAGTAATCTTAGGACGGAGGGAGTAGTTATTATTTGTTAGCTGTTTAATGCAATATATAATTATTAAAATTATCAATTATTGCAAGAATTATCATTAACAGTTGCATCGCACATCGGTTATGGATTTTTTTATGTTTTGGAACCACCGTCCATCTTATGTTCCGAAATCAAAACTTATGTTTTTCTAGTCGGATTGACGATAGACGGCTCCAAAAATCTATTAGACGCAGGATGGTAAAAAAATTATCATCTAACATAGTATAATCAGCGGCAAGCTTAACCGTCATTGAAAGTGTAGTACGATGGATTCATTGATTACTTTTGTTCACTTCCAACTGATGTTCCGATATCAGAACATTACACTAAGTGTAGGAGTGGTCAATGACGGCTCCATTGAGCACCGGTTTAGAAATTTGGACTCAGAACCGCCATCCAAACGTACTTCTAAATTCACAAGTTCGGACCGACGTCCAAACATACTTTCTAATACAATTTTTTGAAACACACTGATGTGTGGCGGTTACTACGCAACCGTCGTAGAAACATCCATAATCAGCACAGGGATCTTGGAAATTTTCGATATTGGAACATTGTTCTAGTCTATTTTTTCTAAATTCAAAGTGGAACGAAGTTCTTCCTAGATACCATTTTGAATTAGAGTTTGGCGACGGGGGTGGAACTAGATTACCATTAAAATTTCGAGGAAATGGTTCCGATTTCATAAATCTTATCGAAGACTGGCGAACACGTAAGATTCTCCGTACTCTTAATGGAGTAATTTATGTCAATCCAAGAACCAATGCATCTCGTATTCGTAACCGTTGACTAAAAACCAAAGTTCCAATTTCGGATAGTTTTTCGTATCCTAAATTCAAGTCACATGTAAACAAGAATTTGAAGGGACAATCATTCAAGGGTATATGCACCATTTTATAGATACCCCTCTACTTCGTCCACACATCTCACGCCATTTAACTCGCCTACGAAAAAATTTCAAAATCATTGTTGGCCATCACGATCTTGCATAAGGACTCCACCGCTCCGGGCACGGCCCCCTACTAGAGTAGGAGAATCCATCGAGATTTTAGCATCCAACCTCACTAACGATGTTGCCGTCTCCATCGCTAGCAAAATAACCGATGCCACCTAAATCTGATCGCGTAGTACATGACCGATATTGGCTAGCTCTCGATACCACGATGCTGACGGCTCTGCAGCACTTGTGTCGATGTCAGTCTGGGTTTGAAGGGTAGTCCTAAACTCGCTTATTTTATTTAGTTTCTTTGGGCTATGTGTTTGGGAATTTTACTTGTTTATAACCTTGAATTAAGATTGTGTTGATTTAATTAAGTGCGTTGTTGTTGGTATTTTGGATGGTTTTTAGGCATTGTTGCCATTTCTTCTCGGATTTAAGTGTTATAATACGTTCTAACCCTAATACTTCCATATTTGTAACTGTGTTTACTAGCCTAATGTGCGATTCTTGGTTTACATAGCAGAGCCGACATCGGATGCACTTTAAGTTATTATTTTTATTCGAATGGTTGAAGGAACCGACATTGGTAGCGTATCGGATCCAATATCAGAACCAACGTGATCTGTCCAACATCGGATATATTTGAATAGACGCTAGTCCACTCTCATTTAGGACGTTGATAACCTTATGGTCGAGGTTTTGTTGTGCTGAGAACATCAGACATTAAAGACTATTCGGACCCGATTTCGGCCCATCTTTTTACCCCAATTTTTTTCCCATATTTTTTTGGAAATAAATGTAAATTTTTACTTCGGTTGTGAATCGGGATAAAAATATATATTTTTTGTTAGAGATAAAAAACCAAGGAGATAAAAATTCTTAAAAAACCAAGATAAAAGATCCATTTTAGCATAGTGGCACAAAATCATCCCTTCCAGGAGATTGGCCGATTTGTATCTAACAGCCACATCTCCGCCCTAACGACTCTTTCGCCACCGTAGCCATGGCGGCTCCGCCCATCGGCGTGAGTCAGCCAATCTCCTACAAATCGGCCCTCACACAAACTCAGCCCAGTAACCAACAATCCATTCCACTCAAACCAATAACTGAATTCAAGGGAGAGATTGTTGTCCTATTCAATGATGAAGAAATCGAACACCTATCGGAACCCTTCAAGAGAAACCTCACCGGAAAGTTCCCGAGAGGATGGCCGTCGTTGGAATTCATCAAGCATCAATTCAAGCATATCGGTTTCAAAGGAGAAGCAACCATAACAGCCCTCGATCGAAGACATGTTTTCATAAGATTTGATCTCGATCAGGACATCAAGCGTTGCTGGATTAAAAGAAATTGGAATTTGGGAGGCACGGTGATGAAGGTTCTGAGACAAGAAACTTTGATGTGCAAGAAGAACCCCCTTTAGTTCCGATTTGGCTCACGGTGGAGTTCCCCCAGTCTATTATCTGCACAAGGACTCCATCCCATTGATTGCTAGTAGACTGGGGGAATTGATATTTGCGTATCAGCCAACAATTAACCACATGAGGCCTTCAACAATAAGGCTCTGTGTCGAAATGGATCTCACTAGAAATTTTCCAGAGCGAATTAGGTTGGGGTCACAGAAGGAAAGTAAATGATACCAGATTAAGTACGAGGATGATCCTGCCTACTGCATCAGATGCTTAAAGATTGGTCATCGTTCTGCTGATTGTGGAAAACATAAGGTTACAAAATTGGAGGAAACCAAGATGCAGAATGTGCCAGTCCCTGACCTGATTAACAATACCAGGGAGCATCTCAATGAAAATGTTGATGAAGAACTTTTTCAGGATGCAGTGGAAGTTATACAGCTGGAGTAAGATCATCCAAAACAGCTTAAAATGAACTCTAGAAGCAGGAAGCCCTACCAAACAGAATAGAGGGTGGTTAAAAGGCATTGTGTCAGTCCAACAAGAATAATTCAAGGAATGAGCTGCACTAGTGAGAGGGACCTGATAAAGAGAAACCACAGCAATTGGAGATCAATGGACGACTTACAATTGCCAAAACACCATCCATCTGCCACTAATACTTTGACTGAAAAATCTTTTGTATTTTCTAGTCTTAGGCAGTTTCATAATAAACTCGTGAGAAATTTTGATCCACGGGTACCTAGGATGGATGCTATGGAGGATGATGATCTAGCTCTACATTCACCTGTATCTCAAGAGGAAAAAGATCTTAGACAGCAAGCAAGCACAATAAAAAATGTGGAAGCTACTCCTGAGAGTAAAAGCAAAAAAGCTAAAGAACATGGTAAAGATATTGGTAGGACATCTGAAGGAGGTAAGCCTCCTGATCCACCTAAAAATTATTTCAGCTCTCCAAATATGGTAGTCACTCACTTAAAATCAAAGTCTAAATCCATCAATGAATGTTAAACTATGCTCATGGAATGTAAGAGGAATTGCAGGTTCATATATTAGACTAAAAAGATTAATTCATCTGCATAATATCTCCATAATGGTTGTAACTGAACCAAAGTAGAATTTGGGGAAACTAGACAGCTTCAGGATATCCCTAGGATTTGACAAAGCATTAGGATCTGAGGACTCTAAGATATGGATATTTTTCAAAAATGAGTATGATCCTTCTCTAATTCAGGAACATCAGGACTACATGCAGATTCAGGTAAATAAACAAAGCACAGATATTAGTTTCATCCTTTTTGTTGTGTATGGTAAGCATAATAGGGCAACAAGGAAACAAATGTATGACAGCTTAGAGGGTAAGACTAAAAACTGCAACTTGCCTTTTCTTTTGGCAGGAGATTTCAATGTCATTAGAAGCATTGTTGAATATAGAGGAGCCGCTAATCTTGACCCTAGCTAATAGCATCCTAGATTTTGACACTTTTATTGAATCAAATGCCTTGCTTGACCTCCATATGGTTGGCAATAGATTTACATGGACAAGTGGCAGAAAAGGCATGCATAGGGTGTCCAAAAGGTTGGATAGAATAATGGAAAATGATCTCTGGAATAGAAAGTTTCCTAATACTGTTATCCAAGTGCTAACTTCATACCATTCCTCACTTCTCTTAGACACACAGATTCAGGAACCAAGCACACCTAAATCCTTTAGATTCCAAAACATGTGGATGGAGAGAACAAATTTTCTAGACATTGCAAAGACATGTTGGGAAACACACATAGACTCACAGGGCATCAGAGGTTTACACATAAATTAAAGAGATTAAAATCAACTTTAAAGATGTGGAATAAAACCAACTTTGGTAATCTCTTTGAGAATCTAAAATAGACTGAAACAAGGGTTCAGGAGCTGGAAATAAAATATGATCTAACTGCATCAGATAATGACTTGAATATATTAGCTCAGGCTGTTAATGAACTGAACCTAAGGCTGAAAGAGGAGAACATATACTGGAAACAAAAAAGTAGGAACAAGTGGCTTAGAGAAGCATATATGAACACAAAGTTCTTCCACAAATCTGTTAAAAGTAAACATGATGTATTAAGGATTAACAGAATTAAAAATGAAAATGGGATATGGTTGACTAACCAGGAAGATATAGGATTACATGCATCTGAATACTTCAAAGGCTTGCTTACAGATGATAATCATGACATAACTGGTATTGCTTTTCAAAGATGCTTAAGTTATATCCCATCAATTATAAATGATCAGGATAATAGTCAATTAATAAGGATGATAGAAATGAATGAACTCAAACAAATAGTGTTTGAATTGAATCCAAATAGTGCAGATGGGCCAGATGGCTTCACAGGATCATTTTATAGATATGCTTGGGACATAATTAAATTTGATTTATTGAAATGCATACAGGAATTCATGTGCTATTTGCCTCTCCCACCTAGCATTTCCAGCACTTTAATATGCCTAATTCCTAAGGCACCTACCCCCAGTGCACTGAATGAGTTTAGACCTATCTCACTGTCAAATTTCATCAATAAAATCTGCTCAAAACTGTTGGTGGGTAGAATCTCACTGGTTATTGATAAATGCATATCACAGGAACAAAGTGCTTTTCTTAAGGGTAGAGAAATTCATGACAACATACTAATCATATAGGAAATGACTAGACTACTGGATAACGGGGATCAATCATTGAACATGATAGCTAAAATTGATATGTCTAAGGCATTTGATAGGGTTTCATGGATGATGCTAAGTTCAGTTCTGTTAAAATTAGGTTTTCATGAACACTTTGTCAAGCTCATACTTAGCAACATAGGGTCATCTTGGTTTTCTGTCTTAGTTAATGGTAAATCACATGGTTTTTTCAAAGCCTCAAGGGGATTGAAACAGGGAGACCCCCTTTCCCCAATTATGTTTAATGTCATTACTGAAATCCTAACTATAGGCTTGAGAATGATGTTTCATAACAATCTAATTGAGAGCTTTAAAATCCCTGGTACTATGAGAATCACTAACTTATCATATGCAGATGATACAGTGATATTTCTTAAAGCTACCAAAAAATCTCTCCAACATCTAATTCTGTTTCTGGCTGAATATGAGAAAGCCACTGGACAGGTTGTAAACTTCAGTAAGAGTGATTTTTATGTAGGCAACAAGGCAAGTCAGTAGAAAATACATAGAATTAAAGATGCCACACACATGACACAAGGTTTTTTACCTTTCACTTACTTAAGGGTTCAGGTTTTCAAGGGTAAGAAAAAGAACTGCTATTTTCAAGGAATGGTGGAAAAAATAAATTCAAGGGTTCAAAACTGGAATAGCAGGTTACTGACTCAGGCAGGAAGAACAACACTAATTAATAGTGTCTTAATGGCAATTCCACAGCATAACTAGATTGTGATGGCTCCTACATTGCACATAATTGATAAAATCCAAGTAATCTGCCAGGATTTCCTTTGGGGACAAGGAAAAGACCTCAGGCCTAAAAGGCATTGGAGTAGATGGGACAAACTCACTCTGCCACTTCAGGAAAATGACCTAAACATTAGGAGTCTGCAAACCACCATAGACTCATTTTCAATGAAACTATGGTGGAATTTGCAACAAGGTATAAGTCTGTGGCCAATGCTGATTTGGAACATGCCATCATCTTATAGGACTTCTGATCCTTGAAAAAGATTAGCAAAAATGGGCAAATTGGCTGAAGACAATACTTTCATTACGATAGGATCAGGTGAATGTAGCTTTTGGTTATCTAACTGGTCTCAACTGGGGTGTCTTATTGATAAATGGAATTCACACACTGAAGTGCCACACCCCTATCTAACAGTTAGGAATTTTTTAGAAGATAGGGCTTCGTACTTGCAACTGTTTTGTTCTGGATTTTCTCAAAATGTATTGCAGGGTATTGATATCAACTTAAGGATCAATGAATACAAGGATGTAATGATATGGAAGCCAAGCTCATCAGATAATTTTTCCATACATTCTGCTTATAAAATTTGTAGAAGGCCAGCTCCCTCCTCCAATGTTATGAAAAAGGTATGACATCCACTCCTTCCTAGGAAAATTGTTGTTTTTAGCTGGAAATTGATAAATATTTTTCTTCCATTGGATGATGTCATTGGCACTTTTGGAATCTCTTCTGTTTCTAGATGTCCCATATGTCTTAAAGAACAGGAAAATATGAATCATCTATTTCATGGCTGTGATTTAGCAGCCATAATGTGGACATACGCAAGGGATATGCTTGGTATTAGGGAACCCCCTTTCAGGCACTTATTTGACAGATTATCATGGTACTGGTCATACAAAAATGATTCCAAAACCAGTAATAACTTTGTCAACATAATGCCTAACCTTATCTGTTGGTTCATCTGGAATGTAAGATGTAAAATGCTCTTTGAAGGTGTCAGACAAAACAATAACCCCATGAAGCATCAGCTTTACAGACTACTCATAGACGTTTTCTTTGTGCATCCTCAGAAAAAATATCAGGATTGTGAACATCTTATATAAAAGGGATTAATCTTGGTCCTTAAACAGCCGAGGTTGAAAGAGATTAGGGCATATAAATGGGAACCTCCTGATAATGGTTTTAAATTAAACACAGATGCAACTTACTCACAAACAGTTCCTTCTACAATAGGCATTATAGTTAGAGATTGTAGAGGCAAGATATGTTATCTGGGGGTTGATCAAGCACATCATGCAACATGCTCATTATATGCTGAGATTCTGGGAATTTCAAGGGGTATTAGGAAATGCTTGGAAAAATTACTCTCCACTTATTGTTAAAACTGATTGCTTGCAGGTTGTGCAGATGATGAACAAAAAAACATGGCATTGGAGATTGCAGCCTGAACTTATGGAGCTGGAAACACTTCTGGCAACACCAACAGTTAGGTTCCATCATTGCTATAGGGAACAAAACAAGGTTGCACATCAGCTTGCTGCTTTGGCTCAGCTGAGATCGACACGACAGCAGGAATAACTGAATGAAACAAACCTCAACGTCACCACGATGCAAGCTATTCATGGAGACTCTTTAGGTCTTCCAAGCAATAGAGTTCATAGAACTGATGGAAGGTTTTTGTAACTGTACAGGGATTCCCCAGGTGTGGATTGGTTAGGATCTGGCTGCTAAGATATTAACACGGGGGTGGAGATATCTCAGGTGGAAACATCTTAACCAAAACACGCCTTCTTCTTATCATAGTCGGTAGGTTTTTGTAATGTTTTTGTAATGTTTTTGTATCGGTTTTCCTAAACTGATGAGCCAAGCTAATGCTTAGCAAATGTAACAGTTTAACGGGTTTTCAGAGGTTTGAGGAGCCTATTAAAAAAAATTCCCCCACCTTCTGGTGGTTTTAATTAAAACAATCTTCTACCATAATTACGAATGACCTTCAAATATCTACTACCACCCTCGCGGATGGCCTTCTACAAAAAGACAATGAAAAATACTCACGAGCAACCTACTAATGAGATAAAAAGGAAGATCTAGATGTCCGAGAATACAAAGTGTCCATTAGCTTCAATTAAGTCTAAAAACTTGGGATTTAGACAAGTAAACCGAAATTGGCTGTCTAAACCCTTTGTCATGTAAACGTAACTAGCAATCAACCAAACAAAATATAATAATAAACGTGTAAAATGCATCGGCTAATGCATGCATAAAGGTGCACATCAATCCCCACACTTAAACCTTTACTCGTCCTCGAGTAAACAAAAATGAGAAAAGATACAAGCAAAATGTACCATCATTACAACAAACAACACATTTTACCTCGGTTCTGGAGGGATTTTTACCTTGTTTTTTGGCCCAAAAGAAGCGAGGTAAATGTGGCCGGAGTAAAAGGTATATTTTTACCTCAATTTAAAGGGAAATGAACCTAGGTAACAGTCAATAGCCGACAGGGTTACTGAAAAGTGTGCGATGTCAGTTTACACGTACTGCCGACTGACCTGCCAGAATATTTACAACATCGGCACTGACGATGTCGCAATTGAGAGGTAGAGAAGTCGCTCAAACCTGTAATCGATGTCGCTTATTCCTGAAATTGACGTCGCATATTGTAACTTTTGACCGTGGTTTCAACCCGCGGTAAATGTAATTTTTTACTGGGTTTTTTTCTTTAAAAACTGCGGTAATTATATATGTGAGGATACCAACCCCAATCATTTTGTGATGTCTGTAAAACTCAATTCATAGCAGTCGATTAGCATAGTGTTCTGCTATGTTGGTTTGACCGTCGTCGCATTGGTCGACCATCAAGCATTGATGACGTGGCACAGTGGTTCACAAAACATTATTTTTTAACCGACTTCGCTTGCCTAGTAGCTACTAGAGTGCCTTGAATATGATGTACAAGGTGATTGTGATCTCGATTACAATGGCCTCGGTCATTTCGAGATACCATCGGTAATGTTTAACGATTATTAAGCAACATCATTTTCATGGTATCAGGATCACCGAGTGGTAATTATACGTGAACGAAGTCAGTAATTGAAATATAA
>JAULKK010283874.1:0-14029 GCA_032355705.1 Rubia peregrina
CTTGCCACTAGCTACTTAGTTGTAGTTAGTAAGCAAAAAGGGCTTATAAATTACATCTTTGAGAGGTACGGCGACGATCTTCCAGTAAACCTATGGTGACTGACAATCCACTGTATCCTTATACTTCGTCGAACACATGGAGACTCTGTTCGAAGGGATGTGTACACATTACTACTGATTGAAGGACGAGATCAGGAACTCTTCCGATGGATAATTTGTAACTATGGTGGATCTAATTTGCAGCAATTCCTCATCGTCGGTGAACTTCCTCTAGTGATGCTAACTGATACCAACAATGGGGATATATTTGGCAGTAATATGGAAGCTACAAAAGGAAGGGCCCATAAGAAATTATGCATGATCGCTGGTGAAATTGACCATGAGAGATAAGCTAACCCCAAACTCTCTCTAGATTCGTGTGGGCAGCGTTGTTTGAGCCTCTAATAAACTGGGATTTGGGTGTCAGACTGTATTGGTGAAGTTGTATTTTTTTAATTTCTTGCTTTGAATTACTGATTAATTTTTGCAAACCAACTTTATTTGGTCTTACTTCTTAGACTCTATTGTGAAGTTGCCACACTATCATTCTATGTAACTTCCACTTGCAAGAATGTTCACATTTAGTGTACCAAATATAAGATCAAAAGTTTGGGCTTTTGATAATGGACAGTGAGTCCAAAATCAATTTCCGAATTGGTTTTGGGGTGTTTATATAATAACTTGCATAAAATAAGTGTGATACGTGATTGTGGTGCACACCATCACAATTTATGTTAACTAAATTGGAAATAAATAATTTCAATTAAAACTTAAATTATTTCGATTTACTATGAGTTACTATTACCTCTTTGGTATTTTGTGTTACAAACTCCCCAAAAATACTAAGTATGGAACGAACACTAGTCATTGTCATTCAAAATGATAAAGTGTTATGAAATAATCAAAGTTCTTTAGGGAATAAATCAAATATTACTACTTTTAATGTCATCCCTATATGCTAACCATATATTTAATTCCTCCATGACATTCCCTCTAAAAGGAGTGTAGTAATGAAAAGAGCATGTACAATGGTTCACACTATGTTTCTGTTGGCATTGTACATTCTAACAATTATTATTCATTTTGGTTACTTGATTAAATTGTATTTATCAAGTGAAGATTGACTACTCAAAGTCAACTAATATACATCAATGTGTATTTATATAAATAACATTAAGCATGATAACTTAAACAAGATGGATGAACCAATGGGCATTATATACACGAAGATAGTTATGTAGAAAACCTATTATAAAATCAAATTGTACAATAATTAGCGTCAAACCTCCCACATTGCATCGACAGGTTAGCCAACCAAGCATGTATATTAGGTGTTTGAGTTTAACCTCTTCCTTCGTTTTCCTCGTCAAAACTTTAATATACAGTATTCTTTGATCATATTTAAGTTAGTATCAAATACTTTTGTTCATTTTTAACAAAATAATTCAAAATGTTTAAAGTATAGTCCGTAACATAACATAAATGAGAGCTCAATTCGAAATAGTCCTATTGCATCCTAATCAATTGTATTTCAAATTTGATTCTACTTTTTCTCATGTAACATGTAGAACCAGAAGGGGGGGGGGGGTGACCCACATGGATTACAAGGAATAAAAGAAAAGGAACGATACATTTGTGACCATTCACTCGTTTGGTGCCTCTGGTCTTCCCTACAGGATCTGAAAGCTCGCCTTTAAGGATCGTGGAAACTCTCGAAATAAGGTATGATTTTATGAGTTTGTTGAAGCGGGCATAAATTTCGAGTTCACATATATAACCTAACTTGAATCCAAATCTGCTTATTCATTTATGGCTCGAGATGCTGGGCATCCCGTTCCTGCCAATGATGTTATATGAAACTGCAAGGGTGGTGTTTCTGCTTTCACAATACTGAATTGGATGATGTTTAGTTCTAATTTTCTAGGGTTGTGTATGTATTTATTGGGTAGGATATGTTAGAGCGTCAAATTGATTTTGAAGTATCTATATCTTATTCCCATTTTTTGAAGTGTGGCTTTGTAGAAGCCCTAAATTGGGATTTGTTGAATTGTCGTCCAACTTTGTTAGGTGATTACTAGTATGTAGTTAAAATTTCATTTCAGTGAAGTTCATTGTCAGAAATTTGAATGAAGTTTATGTAAGGGTTTGATCCGTAGTATTTACCATTTAAGGGTTTGTTACCAAAATTATGAGATAACACATCACAACTCTGAACATATATGTAGGCATCAAATATTCTGTACCCCATTTCTAGTACCCAAAATGTCTTACTACTGGGGTTCATCATCAAACAATAAAGCAGATGATGAACTAGGAAAACACATGCTTATAGACACAATTGTGTCGTTGCGACTAACTTACTACGCTATATTATAAATCGACATCCGACTGATGCTCGTGGAACCACAAATCAATTTCACGCTCACAATACATATTCATAAGACTTGGTTGCTAAAAACTAACACCCAACATTCAATCGACAATGTGTATGAAAGAGACCTCCCTTGTCAAGGATGAGAAGATTGGGATCTATGACGTGTCGAAAAATCCATTGCGATGGACAATAGTAACGTCCGGAGAAGTAATTGAAATAAGAAAGTTTCTGGTTGTTGCATGAGGGATACGGTCAGTCAGACCATTACGACCCACATTGCGTGCAACTCCTTTTGGTAAATATTCTCTATTGGTGGTATTGATGATTTTATACCAACCATGAATACGGTTACCCAAGTCTCTTTGATTCTTTCTAGCAATTCCTAAAGCACTATTTGAAATTGGACGAGGACACCAACATGATCCTCGTGAATGTAAGGAAGAGTTGGTTGAGGGACAGGAGGCGCAAAGGTTGGGTCATCGGTGATGGAAACCGACTCCACATCCATGTGGGTGACATCATTCACGTTAATAACTTCTACGATGGGGCTGGATTGGTCATTGGGAGTTGTCAAATGAACCTTATTGACATGATTCTTCTCAACAATATTGCACCTTGTCACCCTTTTCACCTTGAAGGTGTTTGTGACCTTCTTAACCACAAATTTTTTTGGAAATGCTCGTCGGTCTGTGTCCCTTAACACATCTGGAGCATGAATTTTTTGGAGGGTAAAAAAGAGGTCTTATGAAGCTTTCCTTGACACTAGATATTGAGGATGAAGAGATCATGAGTGGACTTGGTGTTATAAATTTTCATGATAAGAGTTTGAGAGCTAGGTTATTTGGGTTACTCACTAGAAGCAGAACATTTGTGGTGCGAGATCTAGGTTCCCAGGTGTTATTTATAGGCATGAAGAATTCCCGCCAAAAATCAAACATATTATAGTTCCAGCTTACTGCTCACTAAACTGTGGAAAGTGACGTTAATTGATCTGGGTATTTTGCGGCACCGTGTGAATACAATTTATGGGCATTATTCTATTATGTCCAATTCTAGGGTTTACATTATTCTAATCTTATTCCCCACTCGACAACCTAGGTGATTATATTTCACCTTATTTTAAATATTTGTTGAAATAGGGTGTTTTATTCCATATTATGGTAACCATGGAAAATTATGAAATGTTAGGATATAACTGTAAGCAATTTGTATTAATAATTAGTAACCTAAAACGAATGACAATAAACTTTAATCCACATGGAAGTGATTGCGAACTGGTTGGTGTGATTAATGTTTGCATAATATCGGAAATGAAATTATGGGTCAACACATTGGCATTAGTTACCAATAAACTAAATTGCAATGTGTTACAGTTTTACTTTGTAGTCATTCACATACCACCGATCAATCATTTCAAATATGTATTCCAGTATAAACATTCACAAATAAAGAAATAGACTTTAAATTTAATTGAGTGCTTGCATACATAACATTATGAAACTGTAATATTTTCAAGAATTTCATAATAATTTAGTTTCATGAGACTCAGCTACATGGACATGGTTTACTTTGTACGATACAATGAGTGATGCACATGTAAACCAATTGTACTGAAAATACAATAAAAAATGAATCCATCACACTTGATAATTTGTGTCATTGAGATTACAGTCCAAATTCAAGCACAAATATATATTAATATTATAATATTCTATGTGGTTAGTTCAGAACCCAGTTCTATTTTTTATGCCATCACGTACATTATAAAGAATACTAATACCTAGCATTAGCCTCTAATTTTCCCGATAGAAGGATCAATTTTATATGGTATCAAATGTCACGTTTCACGTGTCAATGTTACTTGCAATTTATAAGTATCATACTCCATCATAAGAATAAACAGAAACGATTTTTCAAAATACAGATCAATAACTCAATTTCTATGACAACATGTCGTAACAATTTCAATGAATGAATATTATCCTATATGCCACATGTTGTAATGTGAATGCATGGAAAATATGCATAAATACAACCTCTCGTAATTTGTAACATTACCAATTTAGCGTAATATCCTACCTGGTTACTTTCAACAAAAAACAAAATTTGCATGTGCAACTATTGTTGTCATTCAAATAAAGAACAAATTAACAATTTAGTAGACCATGGTAATTTCACTAGTCGATGTGGTCGCATATATTCTTTTCGTTGTAGATTGTAGTTCTTTAGATTTTCTCATTTATACAAATCATTATTGATCGTAGTTTTTAACATTTCCCATTTATACATATCATTGTAGATCGTAGTTTTAAATATTTTCTCATGTATACATATCATCGTTCATTTTTTTATTAATGATTTTGCATAATTTATATATCGTCATAGTTTAAAGGTTAACCAAAGGAATCTGAACTTTAAAAGCTCCCCAACATAAATCCAAACCTAGGTTTTAAGACAATTAATCCAAACCACTTACCTAAAAATAATTCACAATTAAATAAGAAACTTTGGTTAGCTTTGACCATATGGATGAATTTAATCAGAACAAACTTTTTGTTTGGGTTATGGCTTCATCCGGACCGCTCAATTTGAGATGATTCACATGGTATCGGGCTACAAAAATCTCCTTTTGTCTAAAGTGGGGCAGTCACGTGCCTAAGGAATTGACAACCCACTGCCCCCTGCCGGAAAATATAATCATTCTTCTAAAATACGCAACCCCCTTGGATGTACGTTCTAGGGTTCCACCGAGAGAAAGTCATCGCTTCAACCATTCAAATCACCAAAAATGATGAAACTACCACCCTTACACTGCATCTCACAGGAGATAAACCCTAACCTTTGGTCCAACGAACAACATAACCATAGTTTATTAAATATAAAATCATACATTCATCTCCACAAATTCAAAATGATTTGACGACTCTAATTACAGACCGTGATGTTGCTAAAGTCTGTGGTTTGTCGGTTTGGGCAGTACTAACAATGTCGATGAAAAGGAGCGAAAAAAGACAAGTTGGAGTATGCGTAATTTGATCTATGTGTGGGACTCGAGCTGAATCTTAGTGGCGTGGGAGGGGGAGGCAGTTCTACTGCAGATGGCGCTGTATCCCATTGTCTGCTTGTCAGGCTAGATTCCATCCGATTTTGTTTGACTGCTTATATACAAAATAAGTTAACCCTTCGAAATTGGACCCTTCTTCTATGAATCGAGCCGTGGGTTCTGTTGTTGTTGGGTCTTTATCAATATTAGTCGAGTAATCGAGGAAGAACAGTGGCAGTTTTCGCATTTTGAGGAAAATTTATCACCGATACAAAGCTTCCAGGAGAAGTTTCATGCTTTTTTATTATTTATATTTGTTTTCTTATTAAGGCGGTCATGGGTTTATTTTTAATTAGGCATCAACAATTTGACCAATTAATGCATTCATACTTTAAACATATTCTAAAAAAACTGAAGACAAAATGGAAGGGAAAACAATAAACTCCAACATTTTTCTATATTCCAAAATGTGAAGATGTTAACATTAATAGCATGGTATATTGGCATCCCTCAAATTATTATAGAATATCGAATATAATATTTTGTCACATGGTCATGTTTCGAAGATTAATAATAAGTCAAAAAAATGAATCGCAAGTTTATAAAATGTCACATTTACAAATATACTTGAGTAAAAGTTTGTAATTATTATATTTAATGCAACCAAATCTCAAACAACCTCGAGATCATTTACGAGGAATTACTAATTTTACATCATGGGCTCTTCTTCTATGTCACTATACTATTATAAGTTATATCGTCATCACTAATGCATCCCTACTGGTATGAAGTACTAGCATACACGTATGAAGTACTGTTATTTTTACTACACTATCACCCAACTAATAACTTCTAATTGTTAACAAGTGAATAATAATGTGTAACAATTATGGAGTACTAGCATACTAGTGTGGCAATGTGCCATGTGATGGTTAAGTTCAAAGTTCTATTTTGAATGAAATTACATATTTGGATTTAAGTGATAATGTTATAATATTTAGAAAACTATGGTGTAGCACATCCCAAGCTTCACTCCCAGCCTATCCCTACCGTGTGTAATCAACTTCAATATAGTAAATTAACTCACACCGGCCACCATAACACAAGGATTTCCCATCGGAAAATCCTTAAGCACTATACTAGTATTACAATTATATCACAACCCGGTTCTCTACAGACATTAGAGATGATGCACGCTGATGAAGCCCAGTTGTATACCAACCGTCGTATGATCATAGGAACAAAGTAAAATTGCAAAATTCAGTCATCTCCTCTAGGATGGAACCGGAGTCATCGGCTCCAGGTGGATCTGATAAAAGTCAAACACATGTAGTATGCAGGCTGCCTGAACGGTTGGTGGTTCCCCATCTCTAGTTCAATATGGGTTCAAAAATGCCACCATCAACTAAGGCAGCTAGTGGTTAAATTGCAGGCGCTCTCCTCATCAGTCTGGAAAAGCTATATCTTTTCCCACGGTCACCATTTTATGAAGAATGACAATTTAATGAGTTGTTCCCTGATGTAAGTACGCCACCTTGATTACAAATTTACGTCTTTGAGCTATTCTTTGATGTGAGTACACCACCTTGATTACAAATATACGTATCTATCATTCCCATTCGTGGTTTCTTATCATGTTCATTTATTAGACATTAGATTCATTCAAATACATACTCTGGCTCATGACTGAATCTCGATTCCATATACTGTGTATTTCTTTCTTAGATGAGAAATTATTTGTCAGGGTCATGTACTCATTACAATAGGAATCCTAAAGCATGCTTTTCTTTTAACTGATTATTATATCAGAGAGGTCGAACACTTTGAATCTTACGTATTTGGTAAAAGCAATTTGTATGGATAATTCACTTCTTATTATATTAGTATGAGTATGTAAATTTTTTATTTTCTACAATGCCCTAGATAAAAATTAAGCGAGTTTCTAGTCATAATTTCAATGTTGTAATGCTATTCGATGAATACCTGCTGTGTTATTTTTATTTACATGACCAAGTTGTTCATTTTGTAGGAAAATGAATGCAGGGTTGTTACCCTCACCCTCAACCTTCATGTGGTCATGGAAGATCATGTTAATAAAAGAAAATATATTTCCGTCCTTGTAAGTTCAAATTCTGGTTACCATAATTACCTGAATATTTCCAATCCTAAGTTTGCCAATGACTGCATCAAAGAATTTATTAGTAATGCGGAATACTCAAAAGTCATGTGCAGTTTTTTAAGGACGCATTGGGTTCAACTTGTCCATGCGTTTCAGTATCTATCGGAGGGAGAACCAACATTGTAGATCATCCCACTACGATGACACAAATCCCCGATCTTTATGTTACTATGAATATCAACCACCCCAATCTAGAAGGTTCTACTATGATCACATTGCCAACTACTGCCAATGCTCTTTTCTACAATAGTATGTGCAACCATTGTTCAGAGTTCAAGAACCCTCCACTAATGGAAGAATTGGAAGTAGGGGACTACTGCCTGGAGGTAAAGTAAAATAAAATCGAAGGTAATGTTGATTAACTGCTATCAAATTTAAATTCAACCTTATTTAGACTGAACACGTTACCTAATTACATGACATAATCTACATAATAAATGCAAGGAAATGTTGTTCGATTACGGTAAAGCACTACCCGAGCTAACCAAACCTTATATGAAAACCTTAGACTAGGAAGTGGTATTGTTCCCTATGGTTATATTGGTTTGGTCCCAAGTTCTTAACTATGAATAGAGAAGACGTCACATATACTTTGCTGTCCTAGACGTTCAATCTGGTAATTACTGCATTAGAAATGAGACCACTATTACAAACATCAACCTTTACATTACATAGTCATAATTTCTATCCATGTATTTTACCCTTTTTTCAAGATTGATTTCGTTTATTAGCAAAATATGAAAATGCTCATGATCAAATGAGACTTATCTCTTGACTACTGAGAACATATTGATGCAATGGAAGAAATGCTTGCATATCTACAAAATTGATATCAAGCAATTCCACTTGGTACTCTTTTGTAATTTTATGTTACTACCTTCGCCGCTCGACTCTCTTGCATGTTACTAAGTACTATGCATTCTTCATAAGTAAAAATCAGCTCTTTGTGCCATACAAAGTTAAGCATAAGTGTCTTCTCCTAGTTGTTGACTTCAACACATCAACACATCACATCATCAACAACTGCAAGCATGACAGTCAGGAAAATTGAGAAACATTTGCTAAAATTATAGTAAGTTACCCTTTCTATAATAACTTATCAAGCATGATACCTCGAAGAATATGCCTTGCTTCTAGTTATATAGGTAAATGTTTTTGGTATTGGAAAAAATAGTCAGCTATTGTCTGCATTAAATAGTTAAGTTAGGACCCGGAGACACTAAGTCAAATTAGGGTGAAACTCGGACAGTTGAATATTTAGGACGAATAGCATACGTGGTCAGTATCGTTGACATCTATTGTGTCTTCGAATTCGTCAAATTGTTGGGCCTGTTCATCCCTAGATATAAGTTTTGCACCATCCAATAACCTGATTAAGGAAATTCGTATTAGGAATATTGAAATGTTTCATAAAGCACATTATGAATCATGTTTTCCTTATGTTTAATAACTGATACACGACTATGTTAGATTGGTGTATATTGGCACATGTGTGTGGTTTTTTAACTAATCATTTTCATATCTACTTGTGGTTTTCCACGCTTACATAAGAAGATGAGTTGTTTGCAATTTCAAGCTAGTCCTTGTAACTATCAATTCACAGGGATCATATGTCTGGTTCCAGCTCATACGCCTAGGGATAGCCACTACAATCGGTTACAGAACTTCACCTACAAAAGGGGCATACCCCATTGGTATACCCCTAGGTACTAAACTGATTGTGGTTTGATGGTGATGCAACTTATGGACAACTTCACCGCTTGCACCAGCAGTTTGCAGAAACTAAAGATAAAGGAGGTACTCTTTTATAAACTGAATTTTGATTTCATTACGTATTACTTTTCCATAACAATAACGTATACCTACAATCCACTTTTAGCACCAACATGCCTCGAAACCAGGGTGAACTAATCATTCTTTATCACAAACTGCACTTAAAACCAGTGACGCATGTCCATCCTCATGTATACAGTCCGCAACGTCCTCAAGAAGGTAAAAGATCCACCGCTAGCAAACTTTGTATCCTAGACGTTTTGAAATTTAATTAGACGGCCCTATGGAAATCTCTCCAGTCATTTTTGTCACTGTCATTTCATGTATTAATATCCAAACTATGCTGCAAACATTCGGTCTACATTATGAATGTAACAAACATTTTCCATTTTGGGGCAGTTACTACCCTGCCGTAGCATGCAGACAATAATTTTGTTGAATGTATGTATTCTTAACCTAATATTGAGCCAACAACTATTACGTTAGTTAATTAGGGTTCATTGACTTTTGCTCTATGCCGAGTATATGTTCGACTAATTACACATGTTCTTGTTCCAAGGACAAGGAAGCAATCATTATGTGAAGGACGGGAACAATGATCTTTATTTTTGTTGCAACAAACTCCTGGGTGAAATATTATGCTCTGAAGTTTTCAACCATAAAAATAAAGCGTTGAACAATATTATATACCCCGTTCATTCTTCTTACTTGACAAGAATTTCTACAACGGTGTTCAGTTATCTCATGTATACTTATATCCACTCCTTCATCTCCAGCAAAATATAGCCATGCAAGATCTCAACTTTTATGTTGTCATGATAATCTTCAAACTCAGTTCTAAGCTAACATGTATATAGTCATATTAATGAAGAAATTTTGAAATTATGTATTTTTCTATATATAAATCGATAAAAACAAACTATCCAAATAAGAAATCCACATCATGCCCTTTCTTATTTTGACCCACTAACAAATTAATTCAGTCCACGCGGAGCCCTATCTTTGAATAAAAATCTGGATTCCGATACCAATCTGGCCACGCTTAATTTCTTGCTTCTGCACCTGGGATTCAAATCACTATAAGTTACGTAGTTTATTTAACAATGTTAAACTCTTAAAAAGAGTGAGTCATCTACTAACACTTTTAAAACATTATGATTCCATGGATTACTATGCTCATGGATGCTTGAACATCATAACACTAAGAGTCATAGTTCTAATAAACCATTTACAACTATCCCTATCTAATAGCAAAAATAATTCTTGTTCACCCTTAACTAATTACACGAAAACTATTTACGTACCCCTTGAAAAAACTACTCCATATTATCCACTACTTTATCGTGCTACGTTAACATGTGACTTACACAACTATGTTCAAATTACTATAATTGGTTGAAACTTAAGTCACTACTACACAACGTGCATCTACTTGTTGTGTGCGAGGGAAAATATATTGATTTGTTAGAATTAATTATAAAAAATGCTCAAAACCCTTGCAGCAAGAACTTATTAGCAAACTAAAACATCACGTCATGTGAAAAATGGACTTTGTGAATCATCCATACATAATTAACTTGCGGGCTTAACATAAGCGACTCAATTACATATACATCTATGTATCCAGAGGCACTTCATGTAAGGAATGAATAAGGATACATTCAATTCATCCAATAAGCATATCACTTGCTCAAACTAATTTGAACTATGCTAAGTAAAATTGAAACTTATATGCTCAATTTGAATATTGTAAAAATATTTCCAGTTCCTTCTTCAGCCTAAAGGATCCTGGGCTCGATCTGGTTTAGTATCAAGGTTATTTTATTTCTTTTTCACATAATATATCCTGAAAAATTCACAACATTCATATCCTGAAGCAATCTATACTCAACATCTTTTTCACACAATTCACAACATTCATATCCTGAAGTAATTGATCAACTTAGTTGTTCCTTTAAGCAATGTAGTTCACAAGAGCAACCAAAGAGCATATTTCTGAGAATCAAAATCAGCAAGTTTTTCTTCATCTTCTCTGTTGTGCTTCTCAGCAAACTGCTTAGACTTTTCGATTCCGATGAGTTTCAGATATGTCACCTTGTCGGCGACCAGGTCTTTTCATGGTAAAAACAACCAAAAATGGCAACATTTAGCTCTCTTAAAGAGATTACTTTAGTTCTGATGACGTTCACAAGATAGAGACCTAAGATTGTTAAAAGTTAATCAAAATACGTGGATAATTAGCCGATGCTAAGTATTCTGAATCATTAGTGGTTTGATGAGTTTTCTAATGCTACATTAGTGGTTATACTTCTGATAAAACACACATAAGCTGAATTCTAAGTCCACACTTTCACCCCTATTTACATACAGGGTAGAAAATGAACATATGCCCTTCCATATTCCAATCAATCACACAATTTCATCATAATTTTGTCAACATAAACCACTAGAATAATAGCATAAGCTTTAATGACATTTCATGCTCAACAACTGTAAGAAACTTGATTTTTCACATCACAATCGTAATCACAAAAGAACCATTACTGAGGAACACTTCATTGCTTGGATTAATCCACCAAATTCAAGAAACACACACAAAAAAAGTAAGCAAGACTAGAAACAACAAAACAAAAATGGAACAAATCTACATGAGCAATTTCATTACGCAAACTACAAGTTAATTAAGCAAAATAAAAAATAGGGCGAATTACTTGGTAGGCCCCTGAACTTCCTTCATTGTTCATATTTGTCCCTTATATATATATATATATTATTTTGAAAACTTTTGGCCCCTCAACTAACAAACTGTTGACTTGTGGCCATTTTGTTAGGTCAAACAGTCAAATTTTATCAAAAGTGTCACATTCAAGGCAAAGTAATCATTTCACATTTTCATTTTCCTTTTCTCTATCCCTTTCCCCTTCTTCTTCTCTGAATTCTCACTCTCAAAGGAAATCTTCTGCCCTTGCAAGGAGCGACACCACCAAATGAAAGCCACCGTCTATGCCCGCCACCAGCTCACCGACACACACTTCAACTACTGCCACTCCTTCCGCTTGACTAGGACTGTGCTCACAACCTTTGCTACTGATGAGCCTCTCTTTGTCTCCACAACTCTTCAAAACCTCTTGACATCAACCTCCACGGCCGCAGAAGCAGACGGAGGTGGTGGCGTTTCCTCATGCCCATTCCCCCACCGTGGCTTCTTCCAAGCTCTTCCACATCCTCTCCCCCTATTGCCACCAACCGCAGAAGAAGAAAGCCCCCACCATCGTTCGTTCAACACCATCCCTACCCGCCACCACTATCTATTCGACACCATCCTAGCCATATATTCTTTTCATTAGTTTAATATCATCTGCTACCACCCATCCCATCCCTCACAACCACCATCCCAGTCCGCCACTACCCATCCCAACATTTGCTTCCACCCATCCTAACCCGCCACCACTCATGCCAACCCTCGCCAATACCGTTCCAGCCCACCACCACCCATCCCAGCCGGGCACTACTTAAATCAGAGGGAGAAAAGGAGAGCAGGCTGGTGCTGCTCGAATCAGTGAAAATGACAAAAGAAGCAGGCGGCACTGCTAGAAAAGGAGAAAAGATAAAAAGAGAAATTACTATTTTGCCCTTAAAATTGATGTTTAAACTAACAATTGACGCTTTGACTAGACGGAAGGGCCACAACTTAGCAGTTTTGTTAGTTGAGATAAAAAAAAGAGATAAACGGGCTAAAAGAGATAAAAGTGTTTAAAAAAAGAAGATAAAGTGGCTAAAAGAGGATGATGGATGGAGTTCAAAGGTGTCCTCAGTCGTTCGCCCTATAAAATATCAACTACCATTCCTGACAAGAATTCCTAATCTGTTACGCATTCCAGTTTGCCCCATTACCTCTTCATAATCCAACCATTCCAAGCCACCTCCCGCCTTAGTCCATTTCTTCCCCATTACATCTTCATCGTCCACCCACCCCAGGTCTCTTCCCGCCTCGAAGTCTTCTTCTAGCTTGCAAGATGGCCCTGCATGAATAAGTCTATGTGTGATTCCATTTTGCAACCTCCTTTCATCTTCGATGCTCATCTCCTATTCATAGGGCAAATCCATCTTCTTTTTAGTCCTCCACATTCCATTAAACGATCTTCTTTCCCTAACCTGGATTAGAGCTTAAATATTCTGATCAAAAGAGTTGCACAATCTTCACCGGTGGGCACAGTTTGCAACGAAGAGTCCTAGCCAACGCCTCCAGCCACATCTGTTCTTCTTAATGCTTCTTCTCATCCTGCAAACCAAAAAAACCCACTTGTAAGACTTGTGAAATGAGGGCTAATCTGAACTCATTTATAGAATATTGTCTTAACCTTTGATAAAATATAAAAGTACTTAATTACGATGCATTGATATCAAATCAATGACACATATCATCAATGATGAGGGTTACAATATATAGGATTACAACAATCCAAAGTCTAACGGTAATATGATTCTAAGTCTATAAGGAAATTACTATCTATAACTAATTCTACAAGGAAACTAATTCTATTAGGTAACTACCATCTATAACCTTTCCTACAAGGAAAGGGTTTCTATTTCCTTAACACCCTCCCTCAAGTTGGAGCAT
>JAULKK010283898.1:0-14023 GCA_032355705.1 Rubia peregrina
ATTAATTATCTCCGTAATTAATCCTCCAACTATATATGGAAAATACACATTGACTGAAGGACACTATTCCAACATCTGTATGATTACCAACATCCCAAAAATATATTTTAAAAAACAAGCATTTACCCTAACTACACATTCAGAATGCATTTAGGCCTTGATATACCCCTCCAATTCATCCTTCCAATACAACAACAATCTAGAGAGACCACCCTCAAAGACCCATAGGACTCGCAGTAGTTTTCCTACCTCCCTTAATAGGTACACAACCGATGAGCCACACTCACTGAGCAATGACACAATAATCACTAGTGTAGGAAGGGTGTATTAAAGGCGGGTTTTTTGGACCAGAGGAGGCACTTTTATGGTGTCTTTATGGTCCAGCCTTTGATCATCTTCGATAAAAGGCGGTTCCGGGAACCACCTTAGTTAAAAATGATCGAAGGCGGTAATTTTCCACCTTTAACCACCTGGAGGAACCACTGTTGAACGCCTTCCAAGCTCGGAAGTGTTACGAGATCCTTGGGTTCTAATAGCAATTTCGGCACCAGAACTGTATTTTGCTTCCGTTACTAGAAAAAGGATCGAGAACAAAAATTGGGTTTCTAATTTGGGTGTTCAATCGGGTAATGAATTACGAACTCAAAACGAGTGTAATTCCGTTGGACGTTCACAAGCTTCAGGTACCAGAAGAGTGAATACGTTTCTGTGACTGGTGGTTGCGTTCCTTCGTCGGATGTCCTTTCAGGTCCAAAACTGGTTTTTTGACCAAATTAATTACTTTCTATTAAAAAAATTTGAGTTTGTAATTATCAATAGCGGTAATCGTTACTAGACCAGAAGCTATAATCGTGGCTTTGTAACTATGAGGAAGGTCAGACACGAACATCTTCCACAACTGGAAGTACAATCGGCTACTAAGGTACAAGTTTTCATTCATTGATATAACCCCATAAATTATACTCAACCAAAATACAATTTTGATTAAACATCGTACACATTGCGTGAGCTTAAAAAAATGTATAGATAAGGCTAAACCAGCAAGTATCTACACATAGGAATAGATTTCACTTAGATTTCTATTTCATAAATGACATGTCAATTCCTAATGTTACTTAACACTCAACAACATGATCGTTGTTTCAGCAAATATCTATATATAAGGCCAATCAAGCAAATATATATAGATAGGACTAGAAAAATATGCAAATTCTATTCCTCACAATACATGTCACGAGCATTGGAAAATTTGCTAAGGTACCACATTAGGAGTTCCAAGAGTTGCGTATTGTACATGAACTAGATGTCTTGCCAAACAATTTCTTTCATTATTCGATGTCATCTTGTGAATACGGCTTAGAATACTTTGGAAACATCTTTGCAAATGGTAAATAGTATTATTTGTTATGTTCTTTAACACACTTTTCTGCATATAACTTTACATAGTACCCACACTCCCAGGTTTGTGCTTGTTTCTTGTACTGATATTTAGAGAATATTATTAGTAAAAAAATAATTAACAACTTTAAATTAATTGTAAATGTTTATTGAATATCATACCTTGATTTGGTCTACATGTAAGAATGTTGTCACATTCAACCCATTGAATGCACTCTCCAAGATATCCACAAAACCTTGTGAATGTTGAAAGTGCAACGAATCCATTCAGTACACAAGCTTCTTCTCCGAAACAATCAAAATTAATCTCCAATGATCACTACATATAAACATGTATTTTAGTAAAATATTTACTCAACCCTAACATTCAAGGGCATGTAGGACAATATAAATCGAAAACATCACCTCTCAGTATAAGGTGCAATGAATAATTTCTTATCCTTGCGGCATATGCTTTTTTGTACTTAATCAATTCGGTCTTGCCTCGAACACCCAATCTCTTAGGTCATCAATGGACACAAGTACCCTACCCAACATTTTTGCATTTGATTGGCAAAGTAATACATGTACCTTAGGCATAACATTTTTTAAAGTATTATACAAGAATATATATGAAATGCAAGTAGTACACTATAGGAAAAAGTTTGAAAATTTAAAATGCACTTACAATAGAAATAGGGACATGATTGTTTGGTTTACTTGGTCACACTTTTATAATTCCTTGAGATCACTCCTCAATGCAATTATGTCTCGATTTCTTCCAAAAACACATCCATACCCCCAAAAAGGTGTACGTGGAGTTATGATGGTGAGCATTGAGCAAATCGAACAAAACGTGGATGAAAGGCGGGAAACCCTTTTGGACTCGTGCCTTTGTTATATCGAGCTTTCTGATGTTAGTCGCCTGTGCAATTGTTTTCTTTGTTTGTGGCCCGGTAACCTTTAAATGACCATCTTTTGTAGGATCGAAGTATACTAGAAAAATCCTTAAGCGGTTCCTACCTTCCTATAATATCCTTCCGGCATTTTTAAGCTTGCCTTTTGCACCCGGGCTTTCTCCACCATTATCCTTGTGATTCCATCCGAGATTGGAATTGAATGATAATGTTACATCGACTCGTAGAAAATAACATCCATAACATGGAGGGGGTTTGCACCCTCACCCACCTCTATGAAAATCTCACATAGTTGGGAACCCTATATCACTCACATAATGCAAAAATTTGAATTTACAACGTCACAAAATGTAGAAATATTAATAAATAGTCAATTTAACCTTGGGGGGGGAGAAAGGATGTTTTGATTGGTAGGGCATTCAGTCCTTGGCGTGGGTTGCTCTACGTCATGGTACACTTCAATCTTGCCCGTAGAGTGGTGAGATCCTCTTGACGGTGGCTGCCAATCGTTTTTTAGATCATTTGGATTGTCGGAAAATTAAAGTCCGGTGTCCTTCACTAACTTGCGAATTATGATTTCTTGTTGTTCTAACCGCTTGTCCCTTCGAATTGCTTTTTTCTGCAAAGTGTAGAGTCTCGATGGCTTAGCCTTATGATATGAATGTACAATGCCAAAAGCCCCTCTTTGGGTCAAGAACACGTCAACCCCTCGCGCGATGTCTGGTTGGTCAACTTTTTCGATGTCCTCGCACAAAATATCGTGCTTACCAATTGGAATGAATAGACCTTCAATTTCATCAATTTAGCCTAGTTTAAGACAAAGAAAATATTGAAGAGTAAATAATCCGACATTGGCATGAACATATAATTTTTTTGCACTTAATATAAAACAAGTTAATAGTAGTCTACCACCTTTTCTAGCTATTTGAATCGCCTCATCTTTCACATATTCACCCTCCTTGTTTCATTGAGCTCTTAGGAATAGATTACACTGATCTATTTGTTCCAATTCCAATAGTACAATTGATTTCCGGGCCTCCTCCTCATCCATCCCCCTCTAATGCCAATAAAACATCTAGGTCAAAATTTTCTTTTATAATCTCTAGCGCCACCAATCCATAAACTTCGTGGCTCTTTTGATACAGAGTTATGAACAACATTGTGATTCTTCTTTTGTCATCTCTCGTACCCTACAAGAAATGTGGGAAGCCATGTGACACCTATACTACAAAATGTAATACATTCGATTAATTTGTACTACACTAACATTTTTTTCATTCTCTAATGCTCTTCTCTTGTGGATTTCCCAACTCTCCAGTTGAATATGCTTATAAGTAAGCCATGAATGATTGCCTTTTCTTTTTTAGAAGACACAATCTCTTGACAATTTGTACTTGTATTCTCGCCAACTTCTTGATAGCATGTTCATAGTCCTCTTTCTTAAGTCGTCCATATCCAGCGCTTCAATTTCAAATGGTCTCTATAGTGGCATAAAATGGCTAAGTGGCTATGGATTTTAAAAATTTTAAGTGAAAAATGAGGGATCACAAAGGAAATGAAAACAAGTACATAGAGGTACCTTGCTTTCCATCCATAGGTTAGCTTTGTAATCCTTTGGCACATCGTGCCAGTTATCGTAACATATGTCAACCCTAGTCCGACCCACCTTCCCAACCCAACTAGACCACATTGCACATTCTTCTGACAAGCAAACACCATTTGCATTGAATACCAAGGGGGTCAATTCCTTTCTTTGCAATCCTCCCCTTAAGCGTTTTACAGTATTTTTTCACAATTCCTACCACAACCAGACCCTCGTCTTCCTCATCCTCATCCTCATCCACCATTGTTTTGGTGTTTCCATTTCCATAACTTAAATAATCATCATGACTTCGTGTCTTAGACATTCTTCTATAGAAAATATAAAGTACACTATTTGATCATTTCATCGAACTGGACAAACCCTAAAAATTAAACACACAATAAATAAATACTTTATATTGTGCACCATTTAAAATTTAGCAACATCAAAACACATTGTTTTTTATCTACACAATTTCTCAATCCACTTATAACATGAACACGAGCACAATATTGAACCATGGTGAATAACATTTTTATTACATTACCCTTGAATGGAAATTACTCATATGCAATAGAGAATGGAATACCGACCTAGAGTTCACGTGACAGATGATTTATTTTTTCCATCATTGAATAACCTTTGAAACCCTTGTAAAATTCCATTCCTTGCTTCAAACAACTGCAAATATTTGCAAAATGGAGCACCTAGTTATGGGTTTTTGTTTGTGAAACCCAAACAAAGATCAAGTAGAAGATTTGACGAAGGAATATGGTAGAATTGGGTTTAGGCAGGTTTTGGATGAAAAAAGATGAGGTAAATGCTGGTGAAAAGTGAATTAATTATCCCCTTTCAATTGTCTTTAATACCTTTTAGGGCTTACCAGTAAGTAGAGCTTCCGACTATGGAAGCTTTTCAGCTCTACATTTTCCTCCAAACGTTGTATTTACAATTTCAGAAATTGTTCGTTTCTTCATGATTGGAAGAGATGGCCATCTTTCTCAATTGGAAGGTATGACGTGTACTAAAAAAATACCCAATTCAGTCGGTTTCAGTCTTTCAAAATCTAATTGCAAACCCTAGGCTCCCATTCCAAATTCACAAAGAAGAAACTATCCAATTCGAAGAGGCACAATGTCGAGGATGAGGAAAATGGGAAGGAAGAGAAACCACGGTAATGCTTCGAGCCAGAGCCAAGATCCTTTCACCGAGATTGATCATAGCAAGAAAATTTTCAACGGGGAAGCCGAAAGGAGGTATGTCAATTTTCTTAGATTAAGGAAATGTACTAATCCTAAGGTACTGCGTAGTTCAAAAATGGAGAATTTGTCACTTGGCTATATTTTGAGGTATTTAAAAAAAAACAAGGGATGGAAAAATTCATGACTTTAGAAGAGAGTGTTCATATAGACGACATTGTCCAATTTTACAGAAATTTAGGACAGAAATTTGGGAATAGTAAGTTGACCATGGTGAAGAGGATAAATGTCATTGTTACCAAGTACAGAATCAACGCTGTCTTAGGGAATGAATATACAAACCCAACCAAATTTAGGCCCGACAATCCCAATGGTCCCTTTGAAATCTACCATCAACAGTAGGGGCATGGTGTTAATGACACCACACCCTTATGCCAAATTGAAATGGGGAAGAAGTACTTTGGTAGAGTAGAGGATAACCTAGGTAAGGCCAAGAGCTACGATGTCGGTAAACTAACGTTTGAACAGAAGCTAGTATACGAGTGGATATGTATGAATCTTTTGCCATCGGGAGGGCACTAGCCAACTATAGGTAATATGATGCTATTCTACTACATAATGGAGGGCATTCCAATTAATATTGGTTATACTATCGATAACTATATGTTGAAGGCGTGAGGGACTTAAAAGAAAGATCTCCATACGGGGGGATTGATCACTGCATTGCTTAAGTAGTTTGGGGTTGTACCTTCAGATAGGCCACTTGATGAGAGTAGGTTTATACACAAGCAGTTAGAATTGGACGATAATGGCAAGTGGTGTCACAAGGTGATCCCCGAGGCAGCCGCTAAAGCTGCAAAGAGAGCTAGGAATGCAGCTTTAGATAGGGCAGAGTCATCACGTGAGTGAATTTAATGTGCCACTTATAAATTTCTGTATAGCATTTCCTTAAAATGTATGTCCTTGACTTGGTTTCCTATTTTTTTCATTGTAGGTGGCCGTAGTGATAGGAAGAGTTGGATCTTGAGGTACTTAGTGTGCATTCGAGGTGACGTTACCAAGGAAAATGAAGAATTGGGACTTGTTGAAGCTCGTCATGCCAAGTTCATTAAGATCACTTGGGTGCAGTTGCAACTTTCTGATAAGGTGACCATGCCGAACTTCGCCCCATAATTCTCTGAGAGTGACCCTGAAGACAGAGATAAAGAAGCCGCCAACAAAGATGAGATTAATGTTGAGTTTGTTGCAATGTTTGGAGATGATTAGACAATTTCATTTGAATGTGTATGAGATTGAAACAAAACTTCCTATTTTCCTTATGTCCTATATACTACTTTTGTCTAAACATCAACTTAGATTGTTGGGTTTTTAATTGTTTGTTTCATATCATAATGTCTTTTGCATATATTGATTAAGCTAGTCTTTTTATTTAAACCAATATGACCAAAAAATGTTGGCTTGTAGAGCATAACTTCCAAAAAAAATTATTTCCAGGGTGGTATGCCTGCATGACCATTAGACCTGAAGGAATTCCAAATCAGGAACTCTGTTGGGCCAAGGCTATATACGTACATGAAGGAATTCCAAATCCAAAAATGTGTCAGCCTTGATGGATAAACCTAAGTCATATGTACAGTACCATAAGCGAGAATCTTCCGTAATTGGAAATACTACTTCCGAATTCATGTCTCATTTCCGGTTCGAACCTAGTGTCGTTGATTCCATTCTACAATATGAAAAATAAAATGCATGAACTCACTCCCTTAGTCTTCGAGTTCGCTTTTATGTTTTCATGTCTTAATAATATGGAGTTGAATAATCTTCTGAACTCGGAATAGAGGTTCCGAGTTCAAGTAGTGTTTCCGTTCCAATCCTGTAATTAATGCACATTTTTTCTATATGTTTTTTTATTTGTTCTACATTTGGAACCGGGGAATCAGTTCTTAATTAAGCTCAGCTGATACGCTTCCGAAATTGGAAGAGTATATAATGTATTTTAAAAAAAGGAAAAATGCACAAATCACCCAATCGAAAACATTAATCTGCGACCCTGAGAAATGTTCTGGTGCCGGAAACTCTTTACATTCCAAAAATTCAAACTCCAATTCCGTGCCAGTCACTGTAAATCATGTCTTAGTTACAACAAGGTTTAGATGAGGGGCGGGAAGCTCAAAGGGAAGTGCTTCTAAGAGGTTAAGATGCGGGTCTAAGGGCTAGGTTCGTACCTCCCGAAGCTCAATCGAGGTACAATAACTTATGCTCGAATGGTAAATTGATATATTGTTATGTCTTACACCTTAATGTGTATCATAGCATAGGTCTAGCTGATCCCGTGCAATGTTTTCAAGATCGACATGATCTTAAATTATTGACTACTAATGAACAATCACACTTTGATGAAGTGTGTTAAGTTTTATAGCAATTTTCATCGAAAATAGAGGGGGGGGGGTGAATATGAAACTAAGGTGAACGAGTACATTATTGACTTTGGTACGTGGATAATTAATGAGTTTTTAGACTGTGCGTATGAAGGTCCAAAAAATGTGTTCCCTGATGACATCATGGGCCCTTGAATGATGTATATCACAGAGAGGCTTGGCCTACAGTCCAACTACCCATATGTTGACCCAATTGCTGTAATCATAGGTACTTCCAACGTGACCCAACCAATTTGGGCAAGCTTGAGAGTTGTAGTTTGAGATGCTTGACTATAAATCAGAGGAGTGTGTACAAAATGATAGCAAGACGTATTGTACCCACACCCGGCCACATTACTGTGCCAAATTGTTCGACACTAATGATGTTATATTACATCATTGAGGGGAGAAAAATCAATCCCGGTTCCACAATCTTTAATCACTTGTTCAATCCCGGCCAAGAATTGAGCAATGCATAAAAAATTATACACATAAACAAGTAACTTTATTTTTATCATATACATTTCAACGTATGTTAAATATTTTTCACCTTCAGAGGAAACATGTACTAGTTTCATGAAAGGGCCAGGGCCAGCTACAAATGGATACGTGGTGAACTGTCTCAGATGGGGGGAGCACATCTGGAAGTTGGAACGAAGTCAGCCCACTTACGAGAATCACTTGGCATCTTCTTCTACATCAAGACTTAGGCGAAGCTCTCCTTCTTGATGAACAATGTGTAGACTAGGCAATTGTTGTTGAATTGAATTATGGATGATATTTTCACCAACCTTGACATTATCTGACTTAGGAAGGATTATTTTGAACTTTGTATAGATTATTTGTACTTTGGATGGATTACTTTGAATCATTTGGTTATATTGTTTGAACTATTAAGTAAGGTTTGTGCTCCCAATTTTTCACCTAGTTGAATAAGTTATTTCTTTAGCTGACAAGGTTCAATTAGGGCTGTTTGTGACTCCAAAACAATTGTATACCATCTTTGCCAATAAGCTTCCGGTACCATAACCTATTAGGGTGATATACATAGGACAAAATAATCGACTATGACACAGAACAAATCGACCCTTCCTCTATTTCTTCTTCTTCTCATCAATATTATTCAATTTCCTTCTCCTTTTATTGACCTTCCCTCGTCCATCGACCCATATTCCCTCATCGTGGTCTATTCAGCCTAAGAACCCAAATAAATGTGTATCATCCTCCACAAGCAAAGCCTCTTCCAAATTGGATTCAGTTAGGGAATTTTGACCAAAGCCAATAAGATCTTTGATCTCATTTTCTTCACTAAAAGCTCTTTTCCCTTCAGCGACAACCCGTCACCGAGGATTTACAGGGTCTCGTATATAGAATACCTTAGGAGCGTATGATGTCAAAATGAATGGATCATCTCTCCAACTAACTTGACTACGATCAACTAGGGTAAATCCCATATCTTCGATTTTGTTGCTGATATTCACATCTACCCATTGACATTTAAATACAGGAACTTTCATTGTCACATAATCAAGATTCCATATCTTGATTATTGTTCCAAAGTAACAAGTCTGGGCATACATTGGATTTCAATCACTTGCAGTTGGGAGTGTGTTGTTAGAGAGCACGTGCTTAATTGTTGGTTGGATGTTTGGCTCTTATCTCGTCTATGTGAATCTGTATACAGGGGACAACATCTTCATGATTTTGAAGAATGTAGTGGTGGACCAAACACAAATCCTTCGCACTAAGGCTGGGTAGCTTTCCCTACCTTACCCCTAGATCCTGCAACCGGCCTTCATGTCTTGATTTCGAGAGGCCGACGAAATAGACTTACATCATATAATCTGTACAAAATTCAACCACCTCCTCTTTCACGTAATGCAAAACAATACTTGCATCAGGTTTGTATTGGTTCTTTACAAAATGTTTGAAGAGTTTCATGTACCTCTCGAAAGGATACATCCACCTCAGAAACATAGGATCACACAATTTGATCTCACAGATCAAAAGTAAAATCAAATGGACCATTATGTTAAAGAAAGGGGGGGGGATACATCTCCATCTTACATAAAAACAATTACCATCATTGATTGCAAATGAAAATCTTTCGATGAATAATGGTTTTTGAACATATAGACTTGAAGAACAAATAAAGTTTTGTGATGCACAATCGTACATCAGGAGGCATTGTTGCCCTAGTGGTAATGACATTCAATTCATGCATCAAGCTGTAGCAATCGTGTGATTTCAATCCAACCAACTTACACTCATCCACAGATACGCACGAACTTATGTTAGATGAGTAAATCTCAGACACCTTCACACTACTCAGTGTCTCAAAGTATGATTTTTTCTCTAAAAGAGACATTGATAAATACTTTTGATTCCCATCCCCACTCTTGACCGGGGCCAAACTGCTATTGATTCCCATTTCAACCAACTCAAGCCGAGACTTCAAACCATCCTTTAATTTACCCGGGGTATTCAACAACGTTCCAATAAATGAATCACACACATTTTTCTCAATGTACATTACATCAAGACAATGTCATACACCCAAATCCTTCCAATAAGGAAGTAGGAAAAAATAGAGCATTTCTTCCAACTTCTCCCTCTTGCAACTTTAGGCTTCTTCTTCCCAAAGTCATTAAGCAATTCCTTAACTTTATCATAAACCTCAACACCTGTTAGTGGCACCGGTACCAGTCTCTCCTCTACTTCCCCATTGAACCATTTTTTTCCGCCGATCTCTATGGGTGACCATATGCAAGGAACCTCCTACGACCTTCATATATGGTTTTACATCCCTGCTTCAATTGACAAAATCAGGTTTGATTCTCACATAATGGACAAGCATAGTTCCCTTTTACAGAGTACCTGGACAAATTTCCATATGTGGGAAAGTCATTTATTGTACAAAACAACACCTTTAATGTGAAATCTTCTCCTACCCAACCATCATAAGTGCTGACCCCAACCTTGAACAATGCTAACAAATTATCCACCAAAGAAGCAAGGTACACATCAATATCATTATCGGGTTGCCTAGGGCCCAATATTATCATCGATAACAGACGTACTTCCGTTTCATTGTCAACCACAATGAGAAATTGTATATGAATAACATAACGGGCCACGAGTTGTGCATGCTGCTCAAATTACCGAACGGATTCATACCGTTTGTGGAAAGGCCGAGCCTTAAATACCGGGGGTCAGCACCAATTTTTGGATACTTTGCATCAATATTTTTCCTCTGCTCACTGTCAGACGTCTTATCACGTCATCTGCAGTTCGGTATCTCTAATAATGCCAATGCAATAACTTCACAGCTTCTTTACAAGAAAAAAACTTCTTAAGCCGGGGAATGAAGGGAGATGCCAAAAAACTTTACCTATTTTTATTTTCTTCGAAATCAAATCAGCATTCACCCTAAACGCAATGCCTCCCCGCTTTAACTTCTAACGAGATCTGTCTTAGTCCTCATCGTCTGGCCCTCTATACAACATACAATCATTTAGGAAAGCATGAATTATTTTCAATTCCATTCCCATAAGACAAAGAACTCTTTTTACGACATACGATCTATCAGGCAAAAGATTTCTTTCAGGTTACAATTCCCTAATTAGTTCAAGAATCTCTGTCATGCCTTTATCCCAAATTTAGCTTTAAAATTTATCATTCGCAAAGTGTCACTCAACACCAAATGTTTACTTCGGGTGTACAACGGCGACTTCTTGTCATTTTTGGAAAGCTTCAAGGACTTTGGGTTTACTGTGGAATTCTCTACCAACATCCTCCACCATCTCCTTGAATCCATCCTTCACATCTAAAATATCAACCTCTTTACGGCCAACGTCTTCAACACTAGGTGTAAAAACCTCTCTATTCCACACCCTAGAGCTATAACTAGTTTGAAACCCTCGGATGATAAGATGTTCACGTATCTTCTTCCTTCCTAAATAGACACTGTTATTACAATCCTTACATGGACAACGAGCCCTGACAAAACCATTCTTCGAAGCATGTTCAAAGACAACCACAATAAAGGATTCTACCAACGAGATGTAATCAGGTGACTTTCTCAAATCCCTACCAGTTAATTCAATTTTATCCATAGTCAATCACCTAAAATGAAATCCAATTAACGTCCACTCAATACATAAATTCCCAAAAAACAGTGATGAATGGCACTAGAGCATCAAAACTAATTCAATGTACAAAACAAAATCATTCAACACATGAATTTAACCCAAAAGCTAGTGCTTCAATTTACACATTTATACACCTTATCCAATGTTTATGGGAAGCTATATTAGTTCTTCATCATGTCCACGCCACATTTATTATCACTGAAATGAGGTTTCCTGACCAATCAAGTATTTTTTACCCAGCCCCTCAAATTCCGAGTCTTGAAGCTGTTTAATAAAACCCTACATAACCGCCAGACTGTGTTACATGTTCGAAACCTAGACACGAAATCAATTATAATCTCGCAAAATTTATCAGCTCTTCATCCATGGGATGCACAGTACGCTCCTCAATCGGATAGGTTTAGTTTACACTTTCCAAATTTGTAACTTACACAAATTAAAGGCAGTTTGGCAAAACCACCTTTAAATTGAACCATTAAAAAGCAGTTATAACATAAACCGCCTTTGTTTGAATTCAATCAAAGGCAATTTTATGAGAACTGCCTTTGAAATTAATTTAACTGCCTTAAACTAGTTGGGGGAGCCAATTTTGGTATCTTCCAAGCTCAGAAGCTCTAAAGAAAGGCGATTCCTGGGGATTTCCACTGAACCGCCTTTGAATGCTGCCTTTAAACAAAATCTCTCCACTAATGTGTCCGGCCAAGGAAATGAGTTAACACAACGGGTGGAGATTCCTTTGGAAACACATCTTATACAACCATAAGTTTTCAGCTGATTAGGTTTCAGCTGGAGCAACTTTTGAAGAAAAATGTTTTGACTTAGATACCTTTATGCTCTTCAAACTACTCTACGAATGTAATTTCTATTTTTACAAAGGATTGGGGCCCTTTACAAATACCGCACCTTCGATGGTTTAAATTTTTTTCTAAAAAAAGACTTTAAAATAATTAAATGTTTATATTTGTTTCTAGGTCAAAGCAATTTTTTCCGTACTCCACAACATGGAACTTTAATACTTAATTTAAAAAAATACTGAACTATATATAATGGTACACTAATTCTGCTAGCCAAAATTGGTATTTACAATTTTATCATGAAATGAGGACTTAAATATAACTATTTAAAGATAGGAGATGATATGATCGAATACTTTTTATAATTTCTAAAATTTTATCTTGTCTTGCTTCTCATCGTAATTTACTCACTGCAATAAAAACTTCTTTTGTAACATAAATAATTGTTAGAATAATGTATTTAAAATTACATTTGAGCTACTCCCACGTTGATTCTAAATATTGTTAACGAAGTTGTTAGGAAAGGTATAAAGTGTAGGTTATAGATAAATTAGTGATTAAAATTTAAAATTTAAAATAACTTAATACAATGTCCAATTATGTATTCATATTCATTACCCGTTCAGAAAGAAAGATACATAATATACTGGATAGACTTCTCTCTCATCTCTTTGACTTCTCTCTAACTAACTTCAGAGTTTCACGAACATTTCCTACCTAACTTCTCCTCCTTTCCCCTCTTTCCCCTTTCTTTGCAACCATAACGGTCATAAACGGCTTCAAATTTTTCGTTGCCGATGGCGGCGCCACCGCTCCAACGCGGCGGAGTCGCTGCCGGGAGAAGCTTCCTACAAGCACTATCAAACAGACCTCCACCTCTAGCTTCTTCTCTACCCACAAACCTTGAAATTAACCCGATTACCCAATATAAGGGAGATATTGCATGCATCGTTAACCGGCAAGATGCAAAGAAGTTGGCTTCCCACTATAGTAACGCGTTGATTGGAAAGTTCCCAAGAGCAAAGCCTACGATGGAAAAATTGAATGAGGACTTCAAATCCGTGGGTTTCAAGGGGCAATTTCAATTAGGATCAATTGATTATAGACATATCCTCATCAGATTCAAGGAGGCCGATGAATCACAGATGATGGCTCAAAGGTCAGTGGGCTTTTAACGTATCATGAAGGTCCTAAAATGGACGATTGACTTCTCGCTTGAATCTGAGTCCTCAATCATCCCGGTATGGGTCACCATTAAAAAGGTACCTTTCTTTTTCTATAACACTGCTATGATCCAAACTATGGGAAATCAAATTGGTAATTTCATTAAGATGGATCTAGCAACCTCCACCTTGTCGAGACCGTCTGTCATTAAAATATGTGTGGAGGTAGATGTTAGGAAAAAGTTACATCTGACGATTAGGTTTGGTATTGATGAAGAAAATGTGGTCAAATTGCCTATAGAATATGAAGATTTGCCTACGTATTGTCATCACTGCAGAGATGTGGGTCACGATGATTCTATCTGTATCTACTTACACCCTGAACTTAAAAAAACCAAGAACACAAAAGACTTCTGATCCCTC